>CAIGRL010279840.1:1335-13534 GCA_903798325.1 Fraxinus xanthoxyloides
ATAAAGATATATTTTTTGCATAAATTGTGTCTTTTTAAAATGTTTCTGTTCTCTCTCTCTCTCTCTCTCTCTCTCTCTCTCTCTCTCTCTCTCTTTTTGATCAATTTATTCTGTGTATTCATTATTAGTATTAATCAAATGCTAGAAGGGTAGGACGAAATTTAGCGCAAAATCGGACGATATATAGTGTGGTGCACTACTATAAGCACGCACAGCGCTTCCTGGTCAGCTCGAGTGGCGCTGTCCCATGCAGCATAGGCTCATTTACATCAGTTTTCTGGTAGGAAATAGTGCATTTTCATACATTGTTGTGCCCTGTTGCGATTTTAAGTTTGTACTCGGGGACGGAGCCAGCACTCGACGAGCCTTGCAGTCACGTGTGCTGGCTCTGCAGGGATTTTCTTTTTTTCCTTACATTGTGTGGCCGCACGAGCAGCTGTCTAGTGGGCACCGGTGCTTATGGGATTCCTGGAGCTGCCATTGTTTGTACCTCTCTCTCTCTCTATATAAATGATACTTGGGACAAGATTAATGACATACATAAAGAGATTTCATATACCTACGCATCATTTTATTAAATTCAGAATTTTCAAAAGTTCTTTTTGTTGCATTGTTGGGTTTTCATTATTCTTTACGCAAATTTATTAGGACTTTATTAATCCACAAAAGCAACCTCGAAAGCATCTCAAAACCGAAATGGAGCAAATAATGCTACTAGGACAATGTTTTGCATGTGTTGAAGCCATCCGGATTCTATGTGACCAATTGCACGATCTCTATATTGTAATTTTCTTTCTCAATAACTCTACTTTAATTTTAGTTCAATTCAGCAATAATATTTCAATTTTATTTTATCGGCGACTACACTTTAATATGATTTTTATTGGATAAGTATACTTGAATTTGATTTCAATTAAGATAACTTTGTCCAATTAAGTATTGATAATCAAAGATATTGTAGTCCATAAATGACGATTATCACAAATAACTATTAGTTGCTGATATAAAATAAATATAATTTGATTGAAATAAATGACAGGTAATTTATTGACTGATGACACCAATGTTTGCCTGTACAAGTGATAAATGTTATGGGTGCATAACCCATTACATAAGTGTGTCCATAATGTACACGTGTAAGTCTCCTGTTGGAGGGTACCTGTTGGAGGGTACCTGCAGGCCATTATGGACATAATTATGAAAAATGATATGTACACCGCATTTCCTGTAATAAAAATAGACGGACTTAAATTATTAAAATCAAATTTAAGTATTGTTATTCAACAAAATTAAAGTACATTTGTATGATTGAACTAAAGCAAAATTAGTCTCCTAAACTTAAATTTACTCGATATCTATACCAATACCACATCTAGCAAAAAAAAATTGGATTTCACTCGAGAACAAATATAGGCAGAGGAGGAAGGCGTACTAAAAGGTTACTATTCAAAGTGCTTTGATTTTGAATTCTTGGATAAAGAACCTTTATTTCCACAAGTACATGAACTTCAAATCATTGGTTAATAAACTCAATGCGGTGATGATAGAGGACGAGTTAAGGGCACCAAATGCGCATGAAAACATCCGTGAGTTACTAACCTTCAATCAAGTCATTTGCGTCTGTTTAATTGTTCAGATATCCATGATGGCTTTTTACATGTATCTGTAATTGACAAATTCTCATAATAAACAAATTATGTATTCTAATGCATAGGTAACCGCTGATGCATTTGACATTAAAAAACCAATTCAGATAAATGTTTCCACCAAAAATTAGAACCAATACATGGTTTACTACATTTTAGTGCACTCTAGCTCAGAACTCTACTCATTTGGGGACAATTGTACCAGAAAAATAGATAAAAGATGAGAACTAACGCCCCCATCAAGCACTCCAAGGATCATTTTCAGTCCTCACTTCTGAAGGCTCAACAACTTGAGTTTCCGAACTATCAACTGAGCTTGCATCAGACTCAGAAGCATTTTCAGTGGATTCTGCTTCGTTGTCCTCGAGTCTGCCCCACCTTCCTCCAAGGGCCATTGCCATCATCTCGTATATCTTGTTACCTAACTCAGCTGGACTGTCGGGCTGTGAAATAGAAAAGAATTGAAGGAAAAATAAAAAAAATTGTATGTAGCTTCTTAAACAAGACAAAATATTTATTGCATGTTTGGTTGCAGCATTCGATTGTAGTGGACAATGCAATAGATCAGATTTTAACTAATCTCTTTATATTTAAGTTTCTTTTATACTTACGGTGAACCCACTGGAGATTAAGGCTGTATCGTACAGAAGTTCTACGGCCCTCTTAGCATCAGCACTATCTGGTGCATTCTTACATGCAGCCTGCAAAAAACGAAATGTAAAAAATTAAACTAGGTGCAAAAATAAGAATTCTAGTAAGAACATCTGGATCTGACTTTTGGGGTTTTTCATCTAGAAATTTCAAGACCTTGTCAACAGCGCCCACAAAGGTCATTCATGAAGTAAGATAATCTTCCAACAATTTATAAGAATCATATTCTCTAGTGTTTCCAATTTATTGTTTTTTTAGCGATTAAAGCAAATACAAAAAGACGGTAAAAATACCATACTAAAAGTCACATGAGTGCTTCATGTTTTAGAATACTGACAAACAAAATCCAGGAACTGCAAAAAACATATTGTTCGCTCTATAATGTTCTGCAATAAAACTCTATACTGATAAAGGGTTTAATTTCCAAACTTCATGTTCAATTAAGTTGTCGCTAAAGACCATCAATCAGATCATCAAATATCATAATTGCACACATTGGAATTTTCTCGTTGACAATACAAAAATGGGAACCTATTATAGGAACTTTGTTTAGATCAGAAAGCATTATCTCCATCTACTTTTCAAACAAAAGCATAAAATCTTACATTCAGATCTTTGACAATTGGGTGATCAGGATTGATCTCCAGTATTCTCCTTCCCCTCATGAACTCGAGGCTTGAAGTGTCTCCAAGCGTTTGTGCTCTCATCAATCTGTATAGAAGAAAATAAGAAAAAAACAATAATAATTTACCAAATGGGAAAACTCTACATTTTACTTCATTAATCTACATGCATAGGACAGACCTCTCCATATTTGCAGACCATCCAAACTTTCCAGAAACAAGCACACATGGTGATGAGCTTAAACGCTTTGACACTTGCACTTTTGCCACCTGATCACCAAGCTGTTGTTTTATCCAGTCGCAAAGAAGATTATACTCTTGCTTAGTTTCCCTTTCTTTAACCTCATCCTCATCACCTGTCAGATAGAAAAACGGATAAAAACTATAACGCACAAGGAAATAAACAGTGCAACATTTTTCCTGCCCGACTATCACAAAAAATCAATGGAGACTTTACAGAGTTTGGCATGGGAAATTAACAGTTGAATTTGTGCTTTGAAGTCATTCGAACATCATTAAATATTTACTAACCAAGTTCCAAATCCTCCTTGCTGATGTCAACAAATTTTTTTTCCTTGTAAGTCTGTAGATTCTGGATGGAAACTTCGTCGATCGGCTCAATTAAATATAGCACCTATTCATGACCAATTACAATCAACAAGTAGCAGTCAGACGCACGAACCTCAGATAACTTGCTAGAAAAGCAGCGTTAAATTTTTTAAAAGATTCCCGCAAAATCCCATCCAGCAAAAGGCAACATTTTGAAATGTTATGGAACGTGCTCACAATAGAATATAATAGACAGATACGTGTTAAAAATTGACCCACAATATTTCAGCATGCTCAGATACCTCAGGAGATCATTATCCAACTCATATTTTACGATCCAAACATTTATTTTCTTTCGTATGTGGAAATGATACAAACAATCAATCAACTGACACATTACCAATACAATCTACTCCAATTTAGAAATCAAGGATTGGATTATAGCCAGAAGGTAGATTCCGCAAAACTGCATACATACCTCAATGTCCTTCTGGACCAATTTCTCCAAGAAAGGAGCAGACCTGGCACTTTTTAAACTGTCAGTTGCCAAGTAATAGATAGCGTTCTGGTTCTCACCCATGTTCTCAACATAGTCATCTAAGCTGACCAACTCTTCCTCGCTCTTGGAAGAGAAAAATCTCAACAATGGTGTTATCCTCTTGTGATTTCCAGTGTCTTCAATGCATCCTAACTTCAAAAACTTCCCAAAATTCTCCCAAAATTTTTTGTAATCCTAAAATAAGACAATGCTTAATTTTAAAAATAACTAGATGAAGAGGACAAAGGAGTAGAAGTTTAAATAGCCCCTTACCTCTTTGTTGTCACTTTCAGAAAGATCCTGGATCATGTCAAATGTCTTTCTGACAAGTCTCTTTCTCATTATTCTTACCTAGGTGAGTAAAAGATAAAAGATTATATAGAATGAAAAGAGAAAATAAAACCTGTATACCAGAAAAAACAATTTTCAATTTTAATTGGTTTATTACAAAGAAAGGATTTACTTACAATCCGGCTCTCCTGAAGGATCTCTCGTGAAACATTAAGAGGAAGGTCATCTGAGTCCACGACACCCTTAACAAAGCTTAAGTATCTTGGAAACTGCAGTAATCAAATCAGTACTATCTTATGAGAAAAATATAATTTATTAATCTTAGTGCCTACACCTACAACAGAATGTCCAAACAGGCGCATGGACCAATCAGTAAAAAGAGGTTCAAATTTTCCACATATTCCACAGAAACTATACATCATCAGATAGATATCAAACTTGGTACACAATTCATTCAAGGATTGCTTGGCAGTTGGACAATGAAATACAATGATACGAAAATAATTGCTCCAACATACAGCAATTTACCGTATTCTACGTAACTGCAGTATTTTAATAGCATAGAGTATTGATGAGTAAATTTGAAACCAAAACCAAGAATCAAGAAGAATTCAACGACTGTTCCTCTACATTTATTCCAACAATCAATCATTCTTATGATGCAGTAACTTAGCTGAAGGTAGTTCATGCAAAGAGCGGGATAGTCGATGTACAGAGACACCAGTCCTAGTTACACCCTTTTTAAAGACAGAAGAAATTATATACTAAGATCACTTGCAAACCAAACCTTTTGTTTTGTGACAGACACTATGTATAAACTAGAAAAAATCATAGGATGTTCCTTGAAAGTTTCAAAAGTTAAAGCAATGATTAGTTTAAAATCAGACATCGAGAAAGGCAATTAGGATCAAGCAATCATATGTCTCTTCTTTATTTTTATTGACTAGTATAGAAATAACATAAATCAAACCTTAACTAGTATTGTATAAGCATGACAATGATGATATGATTTTGCTCAAATTGGCTGTATGGCTTAAAGATTGTTGACGAATGACAATGCACCACAACAAATAAAACTGAGAAAGGAAGTATTTCCATAGCGAAAAACGGACATCATGTCTCAAACTAGCATGCAAGGGTTTCTTACCAGCTCGCCATCAAAATCATCTGAAATGAATACGCGTTTCACATATAAACGAATATTCTTTGTCTTGGGATTGACAACATCTTCATTGTTAAGCGGTGCCATGCCAGGAATGTAGAGCACACTTCGAAACTCCACCTCACCCTGTATCAGTTTGGCAAGTCAAAACAAAAAACTAAATTTCTACCTGCCCTCCAAAATTAACAGTAGGTACCTCCGTAGTGAAATGGGAGTGGGCAAGTGGATCCAAAAATTCGTTAAAAGTCTTTTTGTAAAATTCATTATATTGATCCTTTTCGACTTCCTTCGGATTCCGCATCTGCAAATGTCAAATAAATAAGGGAGTAAGAGTACCATCCACAACAGTAAAATGAGAGTCCTGAAAAAAAAAAAAATGCAACACATACTAGCTCAAACTCACCCATATAGGTTTTGTTTCATTGGCTAGTTCCCAGTCCCAATATTTTTCAGTTTTGGTCTTTTTAGTCTTCTTCTTTTCTTCCTGGAAACGATAGAAGATGAAATGGAATCAACATAAATATTTCTATAAAACTGGAAAAGGTGTGGAAAAAAGTGCCTGTAACTGACTCGTACATCTGGTTTATCTTCACCCTCTTTGGGTTCTTCCTCCTCTTCCACCTGCCAAAAATTAACACCAATAATTAACATCCAACAGATCGAGCAAAAAAATCAACTAAATCAACTAAAGCCAAAGGAGAAAAAATTGGACAGAAATAAATCGTTAACATTACGAGGCGAGAATTCATAGTATATAAATATTCTGTTTTTGATGATTGTTTGACCTTCTATACTATATTACAAGATAAAGAACAATACGCTATAATTATTCTATTTTCTTTTCTGGATGATAAAGGAAAATTTGGCAATCATAGGCACATCTATACCATCATACCTCTTTAACATATTAGAACTGATACAAATTTCCAAAAGTATCTACAGTCAACTGCATACACTTTCCCAACACGTTACCAGGGTAATACTTTTATGTACTTTGTGGTATTGCCTGACACATGAAGACATTGGCCAGAGAAAAAGAAAAGGGTGCCAGGAGCAGGGGGCTTCCATCTCCCAAAAAAAAGTCAGAAGAAAATATTCATTTACACCAGATAAAAATCCTAAGATTGCCTATTGTGGTGGCAAATGATTTAGTTAGTTTGGATATTCTAGCTGATGTAGCAATGAAAACGGGAAAAAGGATTCAGGTAGAAAACCAAGTTTATTGTGAATAAACATCAAATAAAAAATTCTCACCTCAACTGTCCTCGACTTCTCTTGCCATGTGTAGATGGGGAATGAAACAAACTGCGAATAATTTTTCACCAAACTCTGGATCTTGTTTGGCTCTGCATATTCATACTTGTCATCTTCCTGCAAGAAAATTAATAGCTAAGTTGATTCTATTCAAAGATAGTACTATTAGCAACTTCAACGGAAGAAACTTCATAAAAACTTTTCTTGACCACACAATCTGAAATGTTAATTCTGAAGCATCTTAGGCACAAAATATAGCAGCAGACCAAAGTATGACAAGAATTTTTGCCCAATTTCCACATCATAACACGAAACTATTTCCACACCAGTACACCACTATCTCTAGGTTAATATGAATGTAAAGATATGATGAGTATTTAAGAACAGGTTTTGGATAAAAACAGTGATGCATACCCTCAAATAGAGTGTGATTTGAGTTCCTCTATGTAGTAACTTTTCAGGATCAGTTTCCTCCTTAATCACATAGGAGCTGCTATCAGCCATGGCTTCCCAAACATATTGCTTATCTGATCTAGGACTTTTTGTTGACACTACCACCTGGGAAAATAGGTCTAATCATAATTAGCAACAATGCAGAAGAAATAAAGGTCCCAATAGATTACTAATGAACATCAATCAAATTATGCATGAACACAAATCATCACCTTTTCAGCAACCAAAAATGCAGAATAGAATCCAACACCAAATTGACCAATCAAGCTATTGTCTGCCCCCAGGTCCTTGTTTTCCTACATATATAGGGTAAAGCTTCAGTTGTCAGTTTCAAGAGAATAAAAAGGCATATCAAGTTGCATCCCATATTGTGAAGTCCGTGTAAATAAATATAGATAATACAATGAATATGATATTAAAAGGAATCGACACCTTCAAAGCATTTAAGAATTTAGAAGTGCCACTCTGCGCAATAGTTCCAAGGCAGTCTATGAGCTCCTCTTTTGTCATTCCAATACCAGTATCACTGCAAACACAGGAAAACTAAGCAACTCCTTATACTTAAACAACTTCTGATGAAAACAATATTAAGGCACACACGTTATGGTGATGGTCCCATTGTCTGGATCAGGCTTTATACGAATCTCTAGCTCACCAGCATCTCCAAGTAGGGAAGGCTCAGTCACACTCAAAAACCTCAATTTATCGAGAGCATCACTTGCATTACTGCACGACAAAAATTAGTCAAGACAAAACTAACTTACTATAAAAACCTAAATATATGAGCAGTTATCCGAATTGAAACATAAAATTTGGACATTTGGTAAGAAAACAACAAACTTGAGAGAAATAGAATATCCCCACCTCACGAGCTCTCTAAGAAAAACTTCCTTGTGGCTGTACAAACTGTGAACTATTAAGTCCAATAATCGACTAACCTGAAATCAAATCCGATTTCCAAGTGTTTAGTGTCAAAGGTCAAAACCATCGATGATAAACATTATACCTAAAATCCAAAAGAGAACTATTTCTACACCAGCTTACTCATTAAAGTATTTCAAAGAAAAAGATTCAACTTATCTCCATTAATAACTTCAATTATTATTCAAACAGTCATTCATCTAATTGACAACACATAATATTCAAAATTTTAATTATTTTCACGTTTTGCAAAGAGGGGGAAAAACACCAAAAGAAATATAAAATTCATAATGAACAAAGAAATCCCACCTCAGCCTGGTACTCATGTGTCTCACCAGCGCTTTCTGTAGCCTCCTTTTCAGCTACAGCAGCAGCCTCGCACCTCACAACCACTCCGCTCTCTCTTTTCTGCAGTCTCCACTTCAACCCACTTGTTAAAAATCCGTTATTTAATCCACTCCTCGGTAAAAAAACACTTCTTAAAACTCCCCTATTAGTACGACCAGAATTCTCCAGAGAAAATGAAGCAGTATATGGAAGTGAAGCAGCGGTCAGACTTCTGCTCAGAACTGGGGCCATTTATCAATTCCTTACAAAGAAAATATTTGAAGTATAAATATGGGTTCCTTTCTAGATAAGGTGGGAGGGGAAGAAATTGGGAGGGTTTTTCATGTACTTGAAATCCCTTATGGAGGGTGAAGAGGGGTTTAAGAAGGGGTGGTTGGAGGGTTCTAGAATTGAAAATTACATAGGGCAAGATTGGGGCTTGTGGGGTGCGGTGGGGTGGCTAATTGGGGTGTTGTTTGGAGTGTTGTGGAGTGAGAATTTTAAGGTGAAAAATGCTGCCATGTCAGCGTTACAATTATCATAAGAATTTTCGATTTTTCTTTGTCACTTTCAATTAAAATTCAATTGTGTCCGGATTTGAACCATTTTCAAAAAATTCATTTTTTCTTAAATTTAATTTCAATTACACATGTATTATAATTTTGCATGTCATTTAGTACTCATTAAAATTTTCATTTCATTTTTTTACTAATTTTCAATCACACATTTTTCAATAAAATAATATTTTCATCACATCAATAACTTTTCCTTCATTTTCAATCAAACATTTTCTATCAATCTATTGTTTTAGAATACATTTTTTTAAAATAATGTGGCTAATTTATTTTTTTTTTTAACCACGCATTCTAAAAAATTATTATTATAAATTTTTTTGTCTCCAATAAGCCTCTGTTTGACTTCATTTTTTTCAAACTATTTTTTCTACATACTCATTTTCAACCACACATTCACACAATAAAATATTTTACAAGTAAATCTAAAGTTTTTTTCTCTACTTTTAATCATACATTCTTTTAAAAATCATTATTTAAAACTCTATTTTCGCCAAATAATAATTGTCAAATATGGGTTAAATTGGGCTCAAACGGGGCTATAATTTAGTTTAGCTAAATTAGAATAAATTTAAATCAAAATTAATAATTCATTTTAATCACACCTTCATGAAATTTACAATTTTCAACAAAACGTTTTATCGATTTTTATCAAAACTTATTAAATTTTTTATCTAAACTAGATAGTAGCTTAATATTAGGAATAATGTTATTTAGTCTTACTAGAGTTACAACCTCGGTTTAAGTAATGCTAAATGA
This sequence comes from Fraxinus xanthoxyloides, assembly GCA_903798325.1. Taxonomy (NCBI): domain Eukaryota; kingdom Viridiplantae; phylum Streptophyta; class Magnoliopsida; order Lamiales; family Oleaceae; genus Fraxinus; species Fraxinus xanthoxyloides. Next base: position 11,082 of record CAIGRL010279840.1, read on the forward strand.
TATGTTAAATAAAATGTGGAATTAAATTAATTAATTGATTATATATATCATTTAATCTCACATTAACGCCACCTAGAATGGATTGTAACCCTAATGGAGATAAATAACATTACTCTAATATTAGAGTAAAGTTTAGAATTAATGTAACTTAAATTAGTGTTTAATGATTTAGATTTCAAGATGCAAACATTTTGTCATGTTTCAAGATAGAATTATGTTTGTAATTGTCATACAATTATATAAAAGTATTCTGATAAAATTCATTAGTAATCAATAATTATCTCATAATTTTACAACACTACTATTGATGACTATTTGTTTTAAAAGGGTGTATTTGATTGCAAGCGTGAAACTTCCACGAAAAATAAAGTAAGTTCTAGACAATTGACTTGCAAACATGAAACTTGCATAAATTGTTTAGACTTTATTTGTATGAAAATTATTGATTAAATACATTTGATTGATTTAATTTTTAGCCTACAAAATGTTGTACTTTTCCATGAAGTTGAATTTTGAAAAGTATGAATTGCCTAGAAATTAAAAACATACCCCTTTGTAAGGAATTTTTTCCTTGATTTTCAGGAAAACTTGATTACATTACCAACTTTTGGAAAATTTAAGAAAAAAATATCAATCAAACGCTTCAAAAGAAAGAATTTAAATAAAAAGTGACATTTTTCATAGAAAATAAAATTAATCAAACACACCCTAAATACCTAGTTAAAGCCTAGCTTGACAAAAATTCAATGGGAGAAAGGAAAAAAATACAATTGATTATTTAAAATTAGAGTAATAAGATTTTGTCACATTAAAACCATGTAAACATAATAAATTTTTGTCTCATTAAAACCATGTCAACAAAATTCAGTGAAACAAAATTTGAGTGAAGGAAAAATAGTATAACTACTCCTCCTATTTTAAATTAATGCAAATTCTTATATCACAATTTTGATATCTTGTATGCTAATGTTTTCAATATCACAATTTTGATAAAATATGTTTCATGTTGTTATATTATAACCTTCAAGTAATATCATTTTCATATAAGATATTTATCTATCATTATTTGACTTTAGTCAGCATAATGGTTTGTTAAAAAAATAGATTTTATTGTTACTCTCTTCAAGAGTTGTATACAATTTGTAATATATAAGGGTATTAATTTGATGGTAAATATGTTGTAGGTTATGAACATTCATTAAACAAAAAATATGTGTCGTTAGAACATTATTAAAAAATGAAGTGTGAAAGAAAAAATAGTACATTATTATTTGAATATATATTACAAAAGTTACCTCATTGAAAATCTTGACAAGAAAACTCAATGGGAAAATGAAATTGATTAAGAGAGAGAGTATAACGTATATTTACTCACCTCAAGATAAAATCGCTTTAATAGTATGACGGTTAATGGCATAATCAGTGGCATAGCCAAGCGAGTGAGATGGTGATCATTGTAACATTTAGATTTTTGAAAAAACTATTTTGGAATTTTAATTTTCTTTTTGTTGGGTTTTTTGATACCCAATAAATCCGGGCGATAATATTAAACCGGTTTTATAATTTGGATTAGACATCATAAGCCTCGGCCGATAATTGAAGTAAAATGTCGACACCACAATGTAACACCATTCCCACTACCTAAGTGTATCATTTGAAGTAATCCAATTTATTGGTGTTGCTCATGGCCCAGTCTAAATACTTGGACGGCTTTGTTGCGTGGAGGCCCATTTATTGGTAATTATTGGACCACTTATGCTTGACCTAGAAGACCACTTATTTGGCTTATAAGTGGGTCGTTATTTGTCTTGCCCTAAAGTGTGAAAAACTTGGAGCCGCCAAGGAATCTCACGCACTGGCCACCCAGCAGCTCCTCGGTCTGCTCGTCACGCCAGTGGTCCTGGATTCTTCAACCGGTCACTGGTTNTTAGACATCATAAGCCTCGGCCGATAATTGAAGTAAAATGTCGACACCACAATGTAACACCATTCCCACTACCTAAGTGTATCATTTGAAGTAATCCAATTTATTGGTGTTGCTCATGGCCCAGTCTAAATACTTGGACGGCTTTGTTGCGTGGAGGCCCATTTATTGGTAATTATTGGACCACTTATGCTTGACCTAGAAGACCACTTATTTGGCTTATAAGTGGGTCGTTATTTGTCTTGCCCTAAAGTGTGAAAAACTTGGAGCCGCCAAGGAATCTCACGCACTGGCCACCCAGCAGCTCCTCGGTCTGCTCGTCACGCCAGTGGTCCTGGATTCTTCAACCGGTCACTGGTTTGGCCGGAAAACCCAATTGCAGGTCCAATTTTTCGTACAAGAACTGGACAGCTTTCTTCCTTCAATTTTCTGCCGGTTTCTCCTCAGTTTTTGGCCAGAAAATCACCCCACCAAGCTCTGATACTATTTGTAGTATTTTGGTTCAACAAAAAGTTTCAAATGCCATAGA
>CAIGRL010279859.1:0-10457 GCA_903798325.1 Fraxinus xanthoxyloides
GTAAAACAAGTTCTAGGCAAATATTTTCCCTAGAATTCGTTTTATTTCCACCCTATTTTCCATGGTGCAATCAAACGGACCCTAAGAAAAGAAAAGATTCACGTTAGATTCACGTCAGTATATGATTTTTTAATGAAAAAGTAACAAAAAAATGTGATTTTTTGAAATGTACAATTTTTTAAAATACATTTTTTTGCTGTATCTTTAAATCATATATATGTGTGTGTGCGTGGACATTAATCAGAATTGTCGTTATCGAAAAGTACATAGAGCACGGTCGAGGTGATTTATCTTAAAAATAATCTCAAAATACATGGCTTCCATTGACTTATTTTGAATATAGGTAGGTCGACATACAATTTGTGACTTATCTTTAAGATAGGCCATTCCAAGCATGCACATAATAATACATTGGAATGTTATCTTTTTTTTTTTTTTTTTACATTTGATATATTATACTTGAATATGTTGTTCAAGAAACTCTTGTCCAATGTATACGCTCGTTAATTCTATGAAGTGAATATACCCTAAAGTGTATATAGAGCGTTAAAGTGTAGAATTACTAATGAAACTAAGACGCACAATAATGGATACGATTAAGTTATATCATTAACATAGTGTTTTGATGCTATATCATACTCAAAGATTTGTTATATCTGGTGTCTTATAATGGACATGAAACTCAATAAAAATGATTTGTTATAATATATGCTCAATAATATATCATCAATGGATTCTTCTTTAATATTGCTAGATTAGACGAGAACACTATCACTTTATTTTGGTATGTTCTAAATACCATGCAAGAAATTAAGTAATCCCGAATCCTCAATCATACTACTATATAATACTTCACCATACATCTTAATCTGTCTTTATTTGCTCTTTTAAAATTAGAGACCATTCAATTGTCCACTAGCTAGGTCTCATATCTCCTACGGGTTTTGGTATTTTTAAGATAATATTAGTGTATCCAATATTAATGATAAGCTAAATTATTGTGAAATGTCAGTAAGTTTCTGTCTAACATAATAATTAGTAAAATTTCATAATGATAATTTTCTAGTAAGATTTAAATTATCAAGGAAGAAATTAATGGGGACAATATTAATCATTTCTAAGTTTGCTAACATTTCAAAATATTAGTTATTGTTGGCCGTATGCTAATGCTATACATGCTCTACAGAAGAGAAACGTTTACACCTCAAAAAATTGAAAGTTGTCTAAAACTTTAACCTTAAAAAAAAAGGTTGACCTCTCAAAAGAGAACCAACTAACAATACGCTCTATTATGCTAAACCTTTTGCTGGAATAATTTCACCATCTCGGATTGGTAAAGAATTCCAAATATTTCCATACTCTTCAACTATAAAATGTTTGAATGCATTTCCAGGTTATTGAACTATACTCTCTCTCTTTTTTCTTATTATTTTTTTTTTCCCTTCACTCTTTTATCTAGTAATTAAAATTACGATTTAAATCCTTGGGAAATTTCGTATGCAAAAGAATGGAAGATAAGGCAACCATGATAGAATTAGCTAACGAGTCATGAATGCAGTCTTAGTGGTTGGCCTTCTAAAAGTTTTGCCAGAAACGATCGGTTACTTTTTAAATGTTTTTGTACTTTAGCTTTGTTTCGACATAATCGAGTCAATACAAAAGAGTTTTGCTCTAAATCATTGGAAGTTATAAACTTTTAGTTCAAACAAAATAAGAATGATACGAATGAAATTAACTGTAGACATATTTGTTACATTGAATTCAACATCATAAATTACAAATGTTGTCCTAATTGTGTGTAAGTTATTGAATTACCTTCCAAAATCTAACATGTTAAAATGAAGATAACTTTATTTTTTATACTTTAGTCTTCAACAAGATTATTCATGTGTGGGGAAGATTGATTTTTCTCTTAATTGTACAAGGTCACATACACAATGGTAATTTGAACACAATACATAAATTGTTTTTATGGTATGTTAAATCACTATCAAAGATAACATTTCTCTTATTTTGATTATTTACCATTTTTACATGTTTTGCTAGTGGTATTATTGTACATTATAAAAAAAATCTCTTTAACGTAAGAGAAATTCATAAACATTTTTTCTTTAAATCAAATGCCTTGTTATTTAAAATATATATCAAGCAATATATTTAATGAAGCACATCTTCTTGTCTCCCCCTATAAAGGTGAATCATAGGACTACTGGGTTTTAGATATGTAGGAGTGGAACTTTTCTTTTAAAAGCTCAAAGAAAACATTAGATGTTATTGTATGATTACATTATGATTGTGTTGATTGTAATTTGAGAGTCATTATTTTCAAACTATTTTTTACAAACTCATTTTCAACTACTCATTCACACAATAAAAATATTATGCACGTAAATAAAAAAAATTTCCTTACTTTTTAACCATTTATTCTTCTGAAAATCACTATTCGAAACTCTATTTTCCCCGTTGTCAAACATGGGCTTAGTGATCAAAGAAATGTTTAAAGCTTTACGCAAGATATGTTATATATATTTTCTACAAAATTGTTGGCCCCCATTTTTTGTTAAAGACATAAGAACAATATTACCTCGCCTTGTGTTTGGCCCCCATTTTTTCAAATATCATTTTCAATCACACATTTTCTTATAAAATAATATTACGCGTAAATAAATTTTTTCTTTTTTTTTAAACAATACTATTAAAAATGCATTTTTTACACTAAAATGGAACTCATACAAGGGCTTATATTCTCTATATTTAATATTTTCCTAAAAATATCGTAGTTTACGTTAAGTTGGTCAAATGTGGGTACATATAGAATCCATTATGATACACTAGAAGACAAGCTCACGCATTCTCTGTCTCGTTGTGGGTGATATAATATGTTATTTCATGAATTTGTTGTCGTCATATACTTTTAAGCAGGTGATTTAGTTTCATTGTTGAGAAGAAAATTTGCTTCGTTGGTTTTTTGCTAGAAAAACTAAAAAAATATAATTCATAAAGTTTGTTTTTCTGGACCCTACCATGACGGTATAAACATAAGAACAATTTTTGTTGTCTTCATAGTTATCAAATTCAAATGAACTACATATAAAACCAAAAACTCGGGAGAGTTGAGTTATTATATCGGTTGATAATTAAATCGGTCAAACCTGAAGGAAACCAGATATAACTAAGGTGGTAAATGGATCAGATATGGATCGAATCTACCTATATCCGATTCGATAAGAGTAATTATTCGATTCAATCTGATCCGATACTCCAACGGATATTTAATTGTTTAATTCATATCCGTTTTTCTATGTTATCGGATATCTGAAATTTTTTATGTTTTGAATTTGATGATTCTTTTATTCTAATTTTTTTTTTTAAGTGACAAATAACATTCCATAAAAATATCTTACCAATTCAGTTATTTAAAACAAATCGGATCGAATTTACCTGTCCATATTTGATCCATTTAATTAATGGATTATCGAATTCGGATCGTAATCGGATTATCGGATTGAGACCCTAAATCTAGTTATATTATTAAACGTTATACTATTAAATTCGGGATTGAGTTAGCTGGAGTAGGGGTGAAGAAGAAGATAAAGCTAAAGGAAGATGATGGGGAAAACGACATTTTTATGAACTTCATAAAAGTAAGGACTTTTCATAACGTTCCTCAAGTAAATTTCTCTTGCAAATATTATGTCATTTATCTATTGCATTATTGGTTTAATTGTCACATTGTATACAACTAGAGGATGTTAAAAAACAAAACGAGACATGTAAAATGTTTGTCTATTATTTTGTTCAGCATAACATCCTCAATCTTTCTTTCCTTTGAAGAGAAGATTGGTCGATTTGATCCATTAGGGTTTTATTATTTTAAATCAACTACTAAAATGGAAGGAAATTGTAGAATATATAAATGAAAAGTTGTATTAATTTGGTTTCTATAAAGGCAGATATTCCCTTCTTTTTTAAGAGCAAAAGCATATGAATTTCTTTAATGGATTCCAGATCCAAATCTATTATTCTTTTGGGCTTGGAAAATTTCTGTACCACCAAACAACTTTTCAGTTTCTTTAGTTTTATATATTTAAAAAGGTTATGTCCTAAAATTCACATATTTCAAAAAAAATAAAAACAAAGCTCCATCTAAATTTACACATATTTTTAAAAAGAAGCATCAATGAAGAATGACGGACAAGAATATATCCCGTCACTTAAAACTTAAGCTTTGAAACTTGAACTTTGCTACATTTACACATTTTGTTCACATTTAATTTCACATCCCTCTCACATATAGGGTGGGACCTGCAATTTAAAAAATCATGGGCCCCACACCCTATGTGAGAGGGATGTGAAACTATGTGCGTGTTTGGTAGAGATTAAAATCGGATTAAAATTGAAAAATTAGCCGTTATTGTTGACTTTTATTAGAAGAGTGAGACCCAATAACAAATATATTTTCAATTTTAATTGGATTTTAAGTACGACCGAACAAGCACTAAATGTACACCAATGTGTGTACATTTAGCATTTTTGTTGAAACTTAGTCCATGATTGATCCCTGCTTTATAGAACTCATTTTTTCTTAAATTTATTTTCAACCACACATTTTACAACTTTATATAATTCCAACCATACATTGAGCCACATTATTTTAGAATAATAGATTGATAGAGAATGTATAATTAAAAAAGAAGGAAAAGTTATTGATATGATGAAAAATAGTATTTTATTGAAGAATGTGTCATTGAAAATAAGTAGAAGAATAAGAATGAAAATGTTAATGTGTACCAAATATGGACTTAATTAATTTCTATCAAAATCTTCTAAAAATCTAATTTTTCACTAACTCGAACATGGNTAAATGTACACCAATGTGTGTACATTTAGCATTTTTGTTGAAACTTAGTCCATGATTGATCCCTGCTTTATAGAACTCATTTTTTCTTAAATTTATTTTCAACCACACATTTTACAACTTTATATAATTCCAACCATACATTGAGCCACATTATTTTAGAATAATAGATTGATAGAGAATGTATAATTAAAAAAGAAGGAAAAGTTATTGATATGATGAAAAATAGTATTTTATTGAAGAATGTGTCATTGAAAATAAGTAGAAGAATAAGAATGAAAATGTTAATGTGTACCAAATATGGACTTAATTAATTTCTATCAAAATCTTCTAAAAATCTAATTTTTCACTAACTCGAACATGGGCTTAATTTATTTATACGTTATGCATTCACCTAAGTGTAGCATTATCGTATATTGGAGATCATACATTATGTCCCACTTAAGTTCTTTATATTTTTCATTTCTTAAATAATAAAATAGTACAAGCCCACTAATTTTTCTCTACGCCCTCCAAATTAAATATTTATGAAGAACTATAGTCTATTCATCCAAAGTTTTACAACATCGTTATGCTACAAGACATATATTCCATTCCAAGTTCTTGGGTACAAGTGTATGAAGACAGTTCAAAATTCGTAAAATACTTTGAGAGATCTTATAATTAGGGTTTTGTCTTGTAACAAGAATAGTATAATAACAAGGTTTTCCCTTTCATTTTCAAGTAGAAGACAAGTAAAGAAACAAACATACCCTTGGTGACAACAATTTACTTTTCCCTAAACCATCCTATCTCAAATGTCCATGCATATGCTTTTAACTTCGACAAAATCTGATAAAAGTTCACTCTAACCAAGAACTATACATTTTATGTATGTATGTATGTGTGTATATATATAAAAATTTTCAGATTTTCGGTATATATTTATGAAGAATTGCTCAACTCAACTATGGAATGCTCGACACTATTGGGATTATATACTCGACAATCATTTTAGGGTCTTATCATTCAAATTGCACACTAGATTTTTGTGCCAAAATTTTAAGTGCTCTCAGCCGTATGGACTAAACAAAAACTCACGTTTTGATATATTTCGTTAGTAATGAATTAAATAGAGTAGTAAAACACGATTTACGCAAGTCATTTTAAATTTTTAAAAACCGGTGTCATTTTTAATCGTGAAAGAGATAGGGTCAGTTCTGAACTATAGGCAGCATAGGAGATTGCCTAAGGCTCCGTTTTAATGGGGGTCCGAAATTATGTAAGATTAATTGATTGAATGAAGAAAAACGAAAATTATAATTACGAAATTCTTTAAATTAGAATTATCATATGCGAACGCAAAAAAAAAAAACAAATACAATTTGAAAATACAATCATCATTATGTAAAACTTATCACATGCATTTATGTATCACATAAATATATCACAAGCCATTACTTTCTTTATTTTGTTTTCCAATTAAATCTTGTATTTTGTTTTCCAATTTTTCTAATTATGTTTAATTATTTTTTAATTGTATTTAATTGTTTTCTAAATTAAAATCAACAATTAATTTTAACTCAACGTTTCATACAGCTCACTATTTTTCAACCAAATATTTCATCAACTTTTATAAAAATCTAATTTCAATCTATATTAAATAGGAGTTTAAAGATTCATAATATCCCATATATGAAGTTGATATAAAACTCCCAAAATTTTTTTAGGTCGGCCACAGAGAGAGGAATCTTACAGCGAGTGTAAGAAGAGCTGGACCTTGAAAGTTGAAGCTTTTTGAGTTGGAGAAGGAAAGAATATTCTTTGATCACCACAGTTCAACAACTAAACTCCAAACATTATATTCTAAACAAACAAACACACATCAAAAACATCATTAGATTATGATTAAAGGTTTGCAGGAAAAGTCAGCCCACAAATAGACGACTTTTCTAATTTCCAAAAATTCACTGCGTTTGTCAGTAATTGTCTCTCTATTGAATAATCTCCTTCGTAATCACTGGTAAACAACTTATTTAGAATAAGTAGATCTCTTAAAATTCAGTAGAAATTTAAATAATTTCTTAAAGCTATAATTATGCAAGAATTAGTGGTTCTACTTATTAATATATAAAACATAACACTTTGACAAATTCTTAGTTCGCGACTAATCTTGAAACGGAACGAATGACAAATAGCATGTCATATCAATGGAGAGTTTTAAGTCTATTTTATTTATATTGGATTGGTATAAAACTCTATTCGAATTCTTGAAACGACACAAAAGAAAGTTGTATCGAATAAATAAATGGATCCGAAGCGCAGAACTGTTCCCATCAGGGAATAGATGAAATAAAAAAAAAAAAAAATTTTTTGCTCAAGAACGAAATCTTATTGAAACCATTAATATCTTGTTCATCATTCAGAACCTTATCACACTATTTTGAACCAATTATTTCTTATGATAATACCGTTGAAAACTCGCACACATGTCATTTGTTCACAAGTTCCTCAAACTCATTTAGTGCTAATATAAAATTATGATCATCATTTTCAACAAAATTTTAAGGAAAGACTAACTTTCTATTGAAGTGAAGCACCTCTAAGTTCATCTATGTGAATTTCTTCTAGTATCTTTGTTACCTTTATAAATACTTGTACTTAGAACTGAACTTCATTAAGAGCTTAGAGTCCAACCCTCAGTTGAGTAACAACCAGCATTATTGTGAATTTTATAATGCAGAAACTATCTACATATCAAATGACTTGTTGTTACCATTTGAGCCGAAAGATTACTTGTTAAATAATGACAAGTATGGTTGTCATCATTGATGGATCTTTTAATTTAAGAGTTTCAACCACATCCTACTCGAAGTAGATATTACTAAATTTCTGTTTAGAAATTTTAGTTAAATGATTCACTAAGCTCTCTATTGACTTAACAATTTAGGGAAATTATTCCACTCTTAATCAATTTTCTTATGTAGTTATGTCTTAAATTCATATGTCTAGACTTTCCATTGTATACCTCTTTGTTTGCTTTTGCTCATGTGACTTGACTATCATACATGATGGATATCGAAAATGTATTTTTCGATCTTGGAAATATTAAAGAGGAAAAGAAGGAGATGAAACTTGTACTAGATGAAATGAAAAATGAGCTTGAACACATATATGATATGCTGTCCTAAAAGCAATATTTGCTTACTCTATTATGCTTTTAGGATTTCTAGCAAATAATTTAGAGGATTGACAAGCCTTCAAGAAAGAAACATAAAAACAAACTTGATTCATCTTATTTTAACTTGTCTAAGACATGAATATGTAAGGAAATCAATCAAATATGGAGTAATTTATCTCACAAGTGAGAACTTAGCTCATCTATTGATTAAATCTTTTACAAGAGAATTAGTAAGATTAACATCGAGAAAGATGGGGTTGAAACTCATTGATTAAAAGTTCACCACTGATGGCAACCCTACATAATTATACCAAACAAGTATATTTCAGTTCAAAGGGTAATAACTAGTCATTCAATAAGCGGATAATTTCAGCACTATTAACCTATTATAAAACCATATCCTTGATAAATAGTGATGGGATGAGTTAATAAAACTCTTAACGAGGTTCAGAACGAAATACAAGTATTTCTAAAAGTAACAAAGATACTAAAAGAATTTTACCTATGTGAACTTCGAGGTGATGTCACCTCAATATAGAGTTACAATTTCTCTCTTAAAAATTCAATGAATAGGATAAGTGAAAGTCATAATAGCACTAAGGGAATTTGAGGAACTTATGAAAACATAACACTTGCGTGTGTGATTTCACCGGTACTATAATAAGGAATGACTAATTCAAAGCTAATGACTGATTCAAAGCTATCATGCTACTTGAAATTTTGATAATATATTGTGAGATGTTCACTATAGTTAGATTTAAATTGAAAGATATATAACATTATTTTGAACAAGTGGGAAATTGTTGTAATTTTGTTCAAAAACAATATTTTTATATTAGTTTATGGGTATGAAAAGAGATTTTTTGGCCCAAGTAGATGAATTGAAAATAAATTGGAATGTGGAAATTATGTCTATGCGTAGACAAGGAATTGTTTGCAGGAAATTGAAACAATTTTGCTTTTACTATGCTTATGCAAGAATATAACCACGTATATGCATGGTTCTATTTTATAGCCATTGTGTTGTTTTTTCATTTGAAATCTAGTGTTGATTCATGGAAAGTTTCCAACTTTTTATAAATTGTTGGGACATATTCGAAGCATATGGATGAAAATACTATAAATAGACGATAGATTTTCATTTCCAAAGATAAGAAACAAGTAAATTATTATTTGAGATATTCCAATTCATTAATCAAATATTCAAACTTCTTAAAGTTTTCAACAAGTTCAACTAGGAAGAATTAATTGTGCTTTTATGCTTCTTCCTTGAAGTCTTATCAATCCACTAAACTATTTGTCAGAAGTCTTAGAAGCATATTAAAAACAAATGTCGTTTTTATGACAACGTATCTGATAATAGTGCAATTATTATGTTTTCATCCACTAATAATTTTATTTTCATGATTTATTGGCTTCTAAATGTTCTAAGTACACTTGTATTTTGATTTAGGTTGCAAATGAATGAACACGGCGAAAACTAGAAGAAAAGAGCTAAAAAGGACCAAAATGGAGGAAAGTGATAGTTCATGGACTAAAGTATAAATATTCTCAGCTTGTTTCTAACTTGTGATGAAGATTTAAGAGTGTTAGATGTCAATTGGATGAAAAAAGGAGTAAAAGGGTTGAAATACAGTCAAAACATTATCACATATCAACTTTCAAGCTAAAAAGTTTGTACCGATTTTCAGCCTCATATTGAGACCAGTTTTTGACATGAAAAACGATCGAATTGGAAGATATTATCTGAAGCAAAGTTATAGTCGTTTGAGTTAGATTTTCAGTGCATCTTGAATCATCTCAATCGGACATCGGTATTAGAAGATATAACCAAAATACTGAAAATCGTCCCGCTGTGCAGCCTGACCCTAAACTTCAAATACATGAACCAATTTTTATGCTTGGCTGGTCACCCTATTTTCTACTAAGAACCCCACCGGCCAAATCGAGAAAAAAATTTCAATTTCCTAATTTTCGTCAAAGTTTTATGAAAACAACTTTTCTTTGTATTTTTAAGTTCTAAAACGTCCCAAAAAATCACAGAACGCCCCATACACCATTTTTTATCTCTTGGGCTCAAGAAACACCATGAACAACTAATTCTTTTGGTGAATTTGGGGAGAAAATCTTTCAAAATTGGTGATTTCACATCTATTATTCATATATTTTGGTATTCTCTTGTTGAACGTCTCTAGAATTTAAAGTTTCTTTCATGAATTTGTAATGAAATTGATCTAGTTTTACTAAATTGGTAATAAAATTAGTCATGCTCTCTCTATGGATTGATTGAAATAATTACTCAGTTTTTAATCTTAATTATTTAAGTTTATTGATGTGATTCTCGACTGCTTTATGCTTTAGTATATAGTCGATTTTGAATCAGATTTTGATAAACCAAGTGTGACATTGCAATATAAAGATTAATCATTAGGATCAAGT
>CAIGRL010279870.1:0-12439 GCA_903798325.1 Fraxinus xanthoxyloides
TGTTCGATCATACTTAAAATTCAATTAAAATTGAAAATACAACCGTTATTGGATCTCACTCGTCTAATAAAAAGCAACAATAACGACTAATTTTTCAATTTTAATCTGATTTTAACATCTACCGAACATGCTCCTTATATGATAGCACATGAGATGTCCAATTAAATAAAGAGGAAATTGCTTCCTTTCACTTTTTCAATCGTCATTAACAAAAATGTCACCTTTTAATAATTTTTAGATGTCATTTTTGGACTTTTTTACCCCTCTTAAAAATTTTAATTCCTTGAATGTCCGTAATTAAATCTGATTTAAAAAAATATATATGGTACAAAAAATAGAAAAACATCACACCAAACCCCACTCTACCTCCACTTTTTAAACCGAAAATACCCTAACCTGAGCCCACCATACGTTGCAAACCCGCCACATTTTTCTTCTTCCTCACAAAACTCCATCCCTCTCCTTCATGTTTCAGCATTAAATGGAGCCAGACATGATAGAATCCTCCAAAAGAAATTAAAATTCGTCTCATACTTTCAGGGGCTATATAATACAAGAATTAAATTGAGACTCCTCCAAAAGAATTCTACGTACAAAGTGATACTGGCAATGATATTTCGTGGGTCAATTGCAATTCTCTAATGGCTGACCGACATTTAGTAGATTCCAAGTAAACTTATCATTATTGTGTGATAATCTTTATTGTCATAGAATTATTGGATGATGTTTTTTAGTAGAATTTTACTGCATTTTAACAAATTTAGCTCGAGTTTTTTGATCATTTGAGCTCATCAAAGGTTATGCCGATCTCATATTCAGGTCAAAGATGTGATTTGGGAGCACAAACTTCTTTTGATTGTGAAAAGAATGTGAATCTATTTTAACTTGTAATTTGTCCTATTTTTTATTATTATTATTTTTGTAATGTAATGTGAATATGGTTTTGAGTTTGTATCAAGTTAGTCTAGTTTTTTTGATGCAATGTGGTTAAATTTGAGTATTCAAATATCTTACTCATGTTAGCTTATAGAGAGTTTACATGTAGTTCTTATAAAACACATCCATTGAGATAAATTGTCGGTCCTGATAGTTATGGTCTAGAATTCTTGACAATTGGTTCTTATTCATCGGCAATTATGATATAACGTCAAACTTATTTCAGCCGGGTGTGTAGCTCAATTGTGTAACTATTATTACTTGTGTATTGTAAGGATGGTCGAGTTTGATTATATTCAACAAAGTGTATAAAGTGACTCGGATTAAAGGGTTATGAAATGTTTGGGTGATACATACATGTTAATTGTAAATATGTACTACATATTTAATTGTAATCCATGAGTACAATAAATTTAAGAGATTAACTTTTAATATTTGGGTGATATACAATTAATTGTAAGCATGTATTATTTCATATCTAATTGTAATCCATGACTACAACACATTTAAGATTTCAATTTTCAAAGAATCTTCAACTTGTTAGGGGTAAAGTGGCACCTACTATGCTAAGACATCACATCAATGTTACTCAACCATTAATTTAAAAAGCCGATGATGATTTCAAATACATGGTACTGTACGAAGAAGCCGATAATGACACTTTGATTCCAAACGTTTCACCTCCAAGGTCATCGTCATAAGTTCTAATTACAAAGAGAAAAGAAGTGGCAACGATGAGTCATGAGTTGAAGACTCGTGAAGTGGGTGATATTTGCTTCATCCTATAGGCATTATATCACTTTTTGTTTTGCTACAAAAAACATCCGTTTAATCTATAGCGTAAAATACTCTTCATCGCGATAAATTTCTCTAATTTTGATTATGTCTACCTGACTACTTATTTGGAACAAACTGTTGAGAATTCTAGAGTGTGTCTATCGAGCCCAATAGTTTGTAACATGTTGATTAATGAATGGTTATTTTCGAAGTGTTCGAAATATGCGTTGTTACATGAATAATATAACATTGAATGGATAATATAACATGAAAAACAATGACCATCATTATCTTGTACAAAAATACAATCCAAATCATTATACATCATTGAACTTTATGTACAAAAGTACAATCCAATTCTCCCCCGTGCAACATAATAAATCTTAAATTATTACTCGTACATGAAAATATGAGATAACGATGATAAGCATTCGACATAATCATAATATCGAGATTTATTATCATGCAATCGGCACCTATGAATAAATTATAACAAACAATATCAAACAGGTGAATGGGAGAGATAGTTGATAGTTCAACTGCCACATTTTACGGACTTTGTAAAAAATACATTCCTCATAACATTAATTGTGTTCATCAATACTTAACTACCAAAGACAACTTTCTTCTTGGTATGGGAACGGAGGAGATGAAGACAAAATTGAGATTTTTTTGGGAGAGAAAAACTCGTTTTCACACTCAACCAAAGTAATGAATGATTTTTTTTATTTTTTTATTTTTTTGGTTAACAATTCTACTACCCATCATATAATACATATAATCATGGGTTTATATAACACTAGTCGAGTGATCACATCATTACATTAAATGACATTAAATATATGCTTTAATGAACATTAAATGTTCCCAAGTCACACAAAAAAGCGACATTTTGAACAATATTTGTAAAAGTGAGAATTTCTTTTTCCATTTTCAAAATTTGTGACATCTATGAAAATATCCCTGAAATAAATTCCATAATACCACATTTAGGGAATGTATCCAATTGGACTTTTGACTTTGATGTACTTTTTTAAAATGATGACTTGTGTGAATTTCATATTTTTTTTTTATAGATTTATATGAAATTTGTGGATGTCTTTTTAAAACTTTTATAGACTTTTGAAAACTTTCATTCGAAATAGAATTTATGTGGATCTAGTATAATAGCATGGAATTTTCACATACGAGGTGGTGATTAATATATTAATTTTTTTTAAATCTCTCAAAATCATGTGATTAATGAAAGATAAATTTTAGTACTTTCTATTTAAAAGTTAGTGCTCGAGCGACTATTATAAAAGTTTCTAAAAAGTCATTAAAATTTGAATGCCCCAAAACTTATAGAAATTTCTAAAAAATTTAAATTGAAAACTTCGTGACTTTTAGAAACTTTTTTAAAGCCTATAAAAGTTTCAATTAAATACACTATTACTTTTAGATAGTCTCAGAAACTCTATATTAAATACCTCTAAACTTTTTAAATTCTCAAAAGCCATTATAAGTCTCAATTAAATACATTTCCTTTGTGTCACTTAATTGTCACATAAGATAATATTCTAGCACCTACTAGATAGTATTATTCGAAAAAAATAGAGTAAAGTGGAGTAGATATTAACTATTATACAAGCGACCACAAGTCACTAATTGAGTGAGTGATTCTACCATGTGTGCGAAACTTTCTCATGAGTTGGAGAGCCAAATTCACTTGGTACTCTTCACTTTCTAATAATTAAATTTAATAAATTACAGATTTCAATATTCAACCTCTCAAATTATTCAAACTATATTTGAATTAATCGGTCATCCACATTTTAACAAATATGTTAAATAAAAGATGAGGGAATAATAATAGATGTTTGTTGCAAAAAAAAAGTCAAAATATAGAATATTGTTAAAGAATCAATGGGTTAATTTCACAAAGGGTCACTTAACTTACATATAAATTACAAAATGGTCACAGAAGTTTAAAAATTGCAGAAACGATCACTGAAATTTCATGCGCTTCCACAAACAGTCACTGAAATTTTAATTTGTTTTACAAATGGTTACTGAAGGATCGTTATGATTTTAATTCAAATATAAAGGACCAAAACATGTGGACATAAAAGATTGATCACATCAAATGCAAATTTCTTGCTATTAAGTGTCACTTTTGGAGTAAATTATATGAAAATTGTAAAAGTGATATAAATATTGTTCTATATTTTTTGTGATCGTGCATAGATTTCCTAGTATTTAATGCACTTTTATTTATTTTAGTTCATATAAAAATATACTGTATTATTGATTAAAAGAAATTTACACTTGAGGTGGTCAAACTTTTATATCCACTTGTTTTGGTCTTTTAAGTTTGAATTAAAATCATAACGGTCATTCAGCGACTGTTTGTGAAACAAATTAAAACTTCAGTCATCGTTTGTAAAAGCGCATAAAATTTTAGTGACCAATTTTGCAAGTTTTAAACTTCAGTGATCGTTTTGTAATTTGTAGATAAATTCAGTGACCGTTTGTGAAATTAACCCCAGAATCAATACATAAAAATGAGTTCCAAGAGTGTGAATTTGAGTCTATATTTGGAAGTCAAACTCACTCAGTGATTACATTTAATAAAGTGTAAGTTTCAATACTTTGCTTCTCAAATTATTATTTGAATATATGAGAATTCAGATTAAAAAAAAAAAAAAGGATTTTTAGGAGCATGTGAAAAAAATTACTCTTCAAATTTGAAAAGGCTCTTTATTGTGTATAAGATGTTCTTTAAATTTAAAGAATCTCTTGAAAATGCAGGTGACACATTACATATGTAGCAAAGTAAATGATTTGTGTCACGAAAAAAAAAAAATCTCTACCAAGATAACTAGATTATGGATCAAAAAATAAGAAAAAGAAAATAACATATCTCCGTTAATATAAATGCACAAGCAGAAATCAAATCCCAAGAATTGAAATGAATCGATCAAGGAAGGCAAAACCGGCACCCAAGACAGAATAAAGTCCACCTTTTTCCCCCAATCAGTGGAAGGAAAAAAAAATCCACAAAAGATGCTAAAAACAAAACATCC
The DNA here is from genome assembly GCA_903798325.1 of Fraxinus xanthoxyloides. Lineage (NCBI taxonomy): Eukaryota > Viridiplantae > Streptophyta > Magnoliopsida > Lamiales > Oleaceae > Fraxinus > Fraxinus xanthoxyloides. The sequence goes on from CAIGRL010279870.1 coordinate 4,779, forward strand.
CTATATATACAAGGGATTCAGATAACCATGGGCTATGGCCAAGAAAATTTCTGTACCAATACAAATGGAATCCTAAATGATAATCTAGGATACATGGCTGCCAAAACTACGTTGTCCGCATTTTGTACACAAGTCTAATCGACATTGAATGATTCTTGAATTCACTTCTTTCCGAACGTCACCAAACAATAGAAAGCTAACAACCTACAACCTATACCAGTGACTATGAGTAAAAGTAGACAGCAAGTCCAATTTTGAACACTGTATCCCAATTCGTTTAATGTATCACAGCGAGTTATCAGCCACACTCCGGAGTATCTGAGGAGAAAACGAAGATAAATTTCAACGAAGATGTATGCCTATACATATATGAAATAAACTTATGAACGCGATTCGGGTCAGTGTAACCAATATCGGCAATGAAAGGTAGGCAATTCACATTAATTCCTATGTGTAATCTAGTAATCACGTGTTTATAAAAATCCAGCAATTAGCCAATTGACATATCAAGATGAAGGCAATTTATTGCTGACCTTTGAGCATTCGCTATGAGAAAAGCTTCCAGAGCCCACTTTGGATAACTGTAACTGCCTAGATACTTCCCGATTTTATCGTCTTTACCTTGATTCGCAATAAGAGTAAGAACAACAGGAAGAAGCACACACCACTGCATCCAAGAGAATTTGTAGCATAAGAAAATTATACAAATAGAAGAATATACAAATTCATATAATATTAAACTATGATTTTATGATGAATATGAACTTGCAGTTACCAGTTGGGCTTGACTAGGTGGAAAGAAGATGGCAAACACATAGGCTATGCCGGTTACACAGTATACAAGGCAGAGTAGAACAACATAATTATCCATGAAAGTTGATCTTGGATTGTTGAAAAAAAAGAACATAGAAAGGAAAACCAAAGGCTTGATAACTGTATTGAAATGATCAACTGTATCCTTGGCCATAAAATATGCCAGACTGCTTGTACCACTGTCATTCTCTCGCCGGTAGTGTAATTTGTCCAATGAAAATGACCTTAAAGCCGAGATCTTGCAGAGGAGTGCTGCAAATGGGAAATTAAGAAATAAACACCGAGAAGTAAATAAATTATTAATATCACATAAATCATAAATGCCAAAAATTTAAATATAAGGACTATTACGGTATGTCGATTTCACCAGAGAGGTCATGAATATTTTTATAACACATCTCACAAGTTTTAGAAATCGTAAAAGTGCAAACCACATTTATGAGATGTGAAGAATAATTTAATATGACCATGTTTGATAGAAATTAAAATTTAGATTTTTATTAAAGTCAAAGTCAACAATTAATTTTAACCATATATTTTATGAGATCCACAACATTTTAATTACACGCTTCAACTTTTATCAAAATCTGCTAAAACTTTGATTTCCAAACATGGGCTATATCAATTTTCAATGGCATTGCTACAAAGTAAAAAAGTCAGTGACGCCACACAATGCACATGCAAGGTCCAACAGGTAAACCCCTGTTTATGTTAAGAAATCAGAAAAAACATGCTGGGCCCATATCATCAGTGAAAAGGCTACTTACACACAGCAATGATCGTATACATATAACCATGATACCCAAAGGTGTCCCCCTTCACTTGAGAAAGAGTTCCTAAACATGCTCCAGCGAGCAAAAGGATCAAAAAATCTGCTGCTTGCAACTGAGCTTCTCGAAGTCGCTGCTTGATACTCCTGAAGAAGTTCGTGACATACCAACACACTCAGACAAACTCATATAAATTTTTGAAGACTTAAAAGTTTCATGTGCATGTAAGTAATTTTTAACAGTAACATGAAAACTTGAGAAACTGAAAAGCAAGTAGATCTACAGATGACACTGAAAAAAAAATTTAAGATTAAGTACCTTCCAAGAAAATATCTATATTGCCGAAGTACACCAGGCGTAACTCGATTAGACAAGTCATGGGGTTTTAAGAAATGAAGCGGTTTATGATCTCGATTATCCTGCCATGCATCTCCTGGAAAAGATTTTTCCGGAGGCCCACGAGTACTTCCACCATTAGAGGAAGATCCAATTTGATCACACAATTGCAACATATCTGGAGGTACAGGGTATCCGTTATGAAGCATCCATCTGACAGGTAGCTGTTCAGCAGTTAAACCTGCACAGGGTTTTGTTATACCCTCGAGAATGTCGATGAAGTGATCTGGAGGAGTGACACGTTCTGGTACAGTGATTCCTATGCCCGCAAAGTATTCTTCTACTTTTTTCACAGGTCCATGATACACGGTAAGACCACCTTTGGCTAAAAGTATCAAGTCATCAAACATCTTGTACAAGGTATAGCTGAGGCAGAAAAAGACAAATCATGACATCTACAGTAGCATTACAGCGCAGATAAATGGCTTATAAAGAAATAAATGAGGCCACTTCAGATCATTACAGAGATGGTAGGGGAGAACACCACCCCAGTTTGAAGGAATTCCTTTTGTACTCATATATATTTCCTCTCAAATTGAATTACCATTTAAGTACTTTCATTCCCAGTGTCCCTCCCCCGTTCCACCTTATCCCTCGCCAACCCTAAAAAGGTTTCTATATTCTAATATCCCCAAATATGGTGCACCCTCAAGCTCAGAATCCAGCATCTGCCACCGGCAATAGGGATTGTCCTCCCAAATACTCTTCAGTTTATTGGCTTTGGAACAGCTTGGTAGATAGGATTATAGGACTAAGGTATATGAGCTCTGCCATCATTTCTTGGAACATATATTTGCAAAGAATAGCAAAGGGTAAAAAAACACTGTTAGTCACTTGACATACAACAAATTTTCATATTAGTTGTCAAATTTTATTTTGTGCCAAAGTGGTCGCTTAAGTTTGTTTTTCATTTCGGTTTGGTCACTCATATAAAACTCGTTAATCACTTGACATACAAAGAAGTTTCATGTTAGTCTCCAAACTTTATTTTGTGCCAAAGTGGTCACTAGAGTTCTTTTTTCCCGTTTCAATTTGGTCACTCGCATTAATTCTGTTAGTAAAAAATGTTTGACGTGGAAGACCTTCGTATTGACTCCTCGTCAAATTCCATCGACCACGTCACACATTCCATTAGAAAAGCTAACAAATTTTAATTGAGTGTAGAGATCAGTGACCACTCTGGAACAAAATAAAGTTCTGTGACTAACATGAAGCTTCGTTGTAACTTGAGTGACTAACAGTGTTTTTAACCTAATATCAAACTTAACAGTCAAATGCTGTTTGATTCCAGTCAGTAATATGAATAGATGTTGGTAAACCTACAAGGAACTTTCCACATTGGGTTGTTAGGATTCATGGTGCATTTAGTGATTTATTCTCTCACCACAGAAGGCAATCTGCACTTTTCAAATTCTCCCAATTTGTGGTAGATTCACTAGATAGTTGCATAAATTTTTCCCTTCAAAAATAAAGCGATTTTATAGCATACTTTGGTTCCCAAGAGAAATAAGAGCTAATAGACCTACCTTGGCTGGTGAAGAACCATGCAGATGTTAACTCCTTCAAGAGCTTCACGTCGAAGAGCTCTAAGAAGTAAATTGGAGGATGAACTGTCTAAGCCAGATGTGGGCTCATCCAAGATCAGTAGTGAAGGTTCCAAGACCAATTCCAACCCCACATTTACTCTTTTCCTCTGGCCTCCAGAGATACCTCGCTTCTCTACTGTCCCAACCAGCGAATCTCTCACCAACTGAAGTCCCAGAGACTCAATAACTCTTTCGACTACAAGAACTTTGTCGGGTTTTGGCATGTCCGCAGAAAGCCTTCATAGTGTTGAAGCCAAGGAATAGGAGACAGTTCAATCACGAGATAAAAAGTTAAATGAACAAGATGCTAAATTAATAAAAGAAAAGAATATGGAAAAAATTTGAAGCTGAGTGACACGGCGAGGCTAAGAAAGGAAAAAAAATCATTTCTTTATACAAATACAGCATGAATGAATAACCTATTCTGTGATATACCAAGACCGAGAGCAATTTTTTACACAAAATTCATTTCATGTAATTTCTTACAGCATCTGCGAAATAAGAACATGATCAATGACATAAAGACTTAATGAATGAGGAGATTGAAACTTAATTTATAATCCAAAATATCTGCTAACCCAATTCTTATTGAAAATTAAGAGAGTATAGAACTAAAGAGCAAAAAACCAGATATAATTATTGAAAAGTTAAGTTTATACTACACAATATCCCTTGTTCAACATCCATTCTATTTCTCATTTTTTTTTCTCTTTCTTCATTTTAATCACACATTCTTTCAATAAAATAATATTACACATAAACCCAAATATTCTCCTTATTTTTTAACCACACATTCTTCCATCAATCACTATTCTAGAATTTATTCTTTCCCCAAAATGGGTGTCAAACTCAAGCTTTTTTGGAATGAAACGCAACCTTATTATCTTCTTGAATTTTTAAGTAACCAAATATTTTATTCTGGTGGCCTAGGCATGCAATATGATCTAAAGGTAATATACCTGCACCGAGCACTGAAGCGGAGGTTCTCTTCTACAGTCAAGTTTCCATGAACAATATCATCTTGTGGGACGAAACCTGTGATCTTCTTGTAACAATGAATGGAATCAGGCTTTCCATTTACAAGAATAGAACCTGACATGGTGCATCCAGTGCTCTTTCCTGCCACAGCAGAAAGAAATGTTGTTTTCCCTGCCCCTGATGGACCCATGACTGCAGATATTCGACCTGGCAAAATTTTCCCGGTCACACTCCTCATCAGATGTTTGTGTTTCTTTTTGAGAGTTATGGTAAGATCCTTGAAAGAAACCTCAATTGTAGGCCTAGTCCTGATATCTGTATCTGTAGCCATTGAGATTACTCCCGAGAAGGTCAAGTTTTTATTTTTTTGCTCCATAGCTTTCTCTTTCTCAAGTTGACCATATGCATACTTAAATATTTGGCTCTTAGTATGCAACTGTTTTGCCTTTGGCATTTGCTTCTTGATATTCTTGTCCCCAATCTGCAGATTAAAACCCTCGTGACTGTCTGAATCATTTTCAATTGATTGCAACATTTTTGTGAGGTTGCCTGATTTCTTTTCTTTTCCAGCAGGTGTAGGTTTACTTGAATTACTTGGAAACTTAGGTGGAAGCGATGAATCTTTAGTGCTAGCTTCTACACCATTTTTACGTGAAAATGTGCTTGACAACTGTTGTTGCAAGCCCGCAGTTCGCTTCTTTGCAACATCTTTTGCAATTTTCCACCTTTCTCTTGCTTGTGCAGTTTCTCGGGCACTTCTAGCAGCCCTTTCTCTAGACTTGGCCAGTCTTGCATGTCGAGTTGAGAGGACTTGATCAGAGCAATTGTAGAACACCATAAGTATCAAGCTCAATGCACCCTGTGTATACGAGTAAAAATCAGTTTTAACTGGAAGCAGCTACAACTCAATTCTATTTTTATTTTTATTTTTTTATTTTTTTATCTTGAGGACTTTCATTTATTTGGATCATGCAATTTTCCGATGTTGTCTGCTACCATCTTGTACTTCCTTAGAGAACTATTTTAAATTGGTAAAGGTCCAGAAACCATTTGTCAGACAAAGGTAAGCACATCATTATGTATTAAGCAATGGCTGCTAGCCAAATAAATTCACTTACAATGAGTATGAAACCATAGGCATGCATGTTCTGTTTGTATGTATTTGGATTACAACTACTCAACTTGAAGCAAGCTGCAAACATTCAGCAAAATATTAAAATGACATGGTGAAACAAACATTATTGTTGATTATAAAATCGAAGGAAGAATATTTCTAAATATTGGCACACAAAGAAACAAAAAGGTCAAGAAGATTCCATACAATTTTCAAATTAGAACAGAACTAATCAAATTCTTTGCTCTAAACAAATATAATGACAACTCCATCCTTTACAAATGCTGTCCTCGCATTGATCTCATTATTGTTTAAATGTCAACACCATAAACCTCAGCAATCCGCTTAAAGAATGGTATGCACATTAAATGTTTTTCAGAAATGCCTTTTCCACTGTGGAGGTTATTTATAAACAACAAAGTACTATCATTGTATCTCTTTGATGTTTCAGGGCAACTGTAATTTAAGAGAAACAACAATCTAAATTGAGAAGGGTTTAACATTTATCTAGGAGAACCAAAAGGCTTGTAGCTCCCTCTTATGGCCAATTATGTTGAACTAGTTACTATTAGTATAAAGATTCTTTTTGAATTCAACATGTTGAGCTAAATGCTCAGCCTGCCATATGGAAAAGCTCATTCCTAAATCCTTGAAAAGTACAAAAAATTGACATTGAGGTGCCCATAGTTCATGTAAACAAATAATGATGGATCTACTATTTTTCATAAGATACCTTTTTCGCCTGTAGAGCCCATCCTGCAATAATGTCTGCAATTGCATAAAAGTTGAACATCAGTAAACGTCGATGTCAAATTCCCGGTAGAAGTGTAGGGAACAACTAATTCTTATATGCTAGTGCTAATAGCTGAAATGCTTTAGTGCAACGAGTTTTGTGCTCAAGATAAATACCCCTTGGTGCATGTAATCTTTTTGGTGGTAGTTGGACAGTAAAATCCTGCTGAACAAAATATATCCTCACTACTTGCTACACCTGCCCATGTATCTGCTGCACCACAAGTGTGATTTCCCTTACCAGGTGGGAGTTGATATGCATATCTGAAAATTTTCTTTACCAACACATGTATCAACGGATCATATAAATGCCCCAATAATATGGAAAAGCAAACCCCTGGAAGGAAATAAACTTACGGATCACATATGCCAGTGGTTTTATTGAGATTTGCATGTGGGCAATAAGAACCTAGAGGACAAGCTGCAATGACAAGACAACAACACACATATGCAAGAATTTGATCATTAATTATCTTCAAATGATTCATTAACAAAAACTAGAGTATCTAGTTTCACGTCTAGTAATGTTCTGGAATATCTTTTAGAACCAGAAAAGTTTTTCCATATGGTCATCAATGTACAAACGTAAAAGACCATTTAGATAAGAGTTTTACAGAGAGATCAAAACTTGTCTCTGGATACGACATCATCTATGTTAACCCTTAAAAAATTAATTCGCATGTAAAGAAATCAAGAGCTTGTTGTCTGTAAGTTTTAGAGATGAAACTTCGCTCATCTTTTGTTCTAGCTCTAAGGAAAACCGCAAAGGAATAAGATGACACCTAAAAAACTGAATAAAAGCACTAGCTCCATGGACAAATTAAGTCTTAATTATGAGCTTCACTGGCCAATTAGATGCATGTTCAGAACGATGAACTGAGGAGCATTGAGCAAGGAACTCAAGCCAATGGTATACATAAGCCCAACGGAATGACATCCCTTTCCAAGAGACGCAAATTGCAATGTGTTAAGGACCCAACCATCTCTCCCAAAAGCCCAGGCTTGATGGAGATTGGAATCCCGCCCTTTTAGACCCTAACATAATACAGCTGATGCTGGATAACTATTCATGAGGTTCTACTTACCCTTTCCAGTAGTTGTAATTAATGTTCCAGCCATCTACAGCTGTGAGAAGAAGTGACCAAGCAGATATAGCAGCAGAAAGAACAGCTGATGAATGTTTCTTTGCTACAACCTGGGAAAAGGAGGACC
>CAIGRL010279872.1:0-11422 GCA_903798325.1 Fraxinus xanthoxyloides
AACCATATTTAAAGTGGTTTTTGTTTACATCCACTTCTTATGTAAGACAAACACATTTCTAGTTTTTTCACCAAAATAAACTCATTTTAAGCGGTCCACTTTGAGCCTCAATTTTTCATTCACTCGAGCATCAATTTTGACAAGTAAATATATGATTTCGATATACTCACGGAAGAGAATACAAATCAATCTTTAACTTCCAAAATAGCCAAACGGGTCACACTAAAAAATCAAGTCAAAGTAAGCAATATACACTTATTTTTCCAACACAAGGCCCTTGAAATTACTGCACCTTGTACGACACTGTATCTTGATAAATAGGTGGTGAGTGGTCACCAACAATTCTGGGATGTTAGGACTTTACACCATATGGAATGTCACGATGGGATGAATAGTATTATAGAAATGATGGGAAAAAAACACAAAAATGAAATAGTGCATTAGAATGCTCAACATTTTCCTTAGCTATTTTACATTCACTAGAAACTATGAGGACTTCCATAAAAAATTTACACATCAGATGCAGAACATCATGTAAGCTGGATTCCTGTGGCATAATGAGGACACTCATTTCTTTCCAACTACATGTTATCAGCTGCACAATTCAACCTAGCAAGTACATGTTTGGTACGTAGTACTGGAGTGGACAGTATAATGAAGAAGATTTTAGCTTCGATCCTCAATACCTTCCAGTGCCATCCAATCCTTCCTACCAAACATGCATAAAAGTATCTTATCAGGCCTTTTTCAACAGGTGAACCTCATCATCTATGAAGACAATCAGCCGATTCAACAGCCGCAAGCCTGTTCTATTTCGTCACCCAACACATAAATAAAAATAAAAAGCACCTCAGTCTTCAATATGCCACTGCTACAGAATCCACTTTCCCCGCATTGTTAGTGATTTTGAGATTCTCCATCACTACCCCACCACTTCACATCCAAAACATATTTAAAATAATTCTCCACATAAGGCATAACAAGTTATTTATAAGATACCCACTAAAGAGGTCAGATCATTGTGGTTATTAATAGTATTGACAAGTTCACAAAGCTATATCACCTAATCAAATTTCTCTACTTTTATTCCATACATTTCAATTTTCAAATGAGGGAGATTCCTTGGGTTTAATGTGTTTTGATACTAAACTATTGGCGCAAAAGGAAAATCTCGACATAAATTGGTCTCTTATTATTTTTTTCCGTCTCTATTTACTATTTCCGATGCATCACAAGCATGGTCTTCCACTAATGTCTTACAACAACGAAAGTAGACACAAAAAATAATTATAGAATAGCATGGTGTTGTTAAGCAGACACAAGGAAGCCACAAAACCTATAAATCAAGACTATTTATATACCAAGTTTTTTCCAGACCTGAGATATGTATGAAACTCATGTGCCTTAGTGCTCCCATAAGGATGCCGAAACAGCATACTGTATATTTCACCTAACACAAGAAGCATGAACGCAAATAATCTAATGCAGAAATATGTGTAGAACCACCTCATCTAAAAGCTTAAGCCATTGGAGAGGGGACAAATCTATGTATTCAAATCTAGTCTTCAACAGGACAAAACCAATTACCATCGAAGAATACCTGTTGTTGAGTGAATATGCAAACAAGAAAAGCATACTTTTGACAGTCCAATAGAGAGGTAGTCAGGAAATGAACCAAGGGTCCTCAGTTTCTCCTCCTCCCAACATGGAAGCAAGCATTCCTTTTACCAAGACATATCTCACATGCTTCAATTTTAAAATCGTCACCTGTGTGCGCCTTGACATTATACTCCTGCAGCAACTTTGACTGAAAACCCATCACCTTCACTACATCATTCGCTTCTTCTTACTTTCCTCATTCGTCCCATATCTCTCACCAAACCTCTGAATCGATTTGGAAACAATCTAGAAAACTCCTGTCCTTTCTCCTTTAAATTATCTTCTTTCCCATCTTTAAGATCCTCAGTTCCCATGGCTATCCTTCATCTTGTCCAACAACAGACTGAACCTTTCTGCAGACACCCAAATAATTCATCAAGATGTCCATCAAATTGTCCTAGCTACGCCTCTAGTCCTCATATACAACCACATGTGCATTTTAGATGAACAGTCACGAAGAATTGTTTGCAAGGCCTATATAAATTGATAGCTCTTACGGTGGTGATACAGTATTAGTTATTAAAATAACAAAAATAGTTCTTCATCAATAGCAATAAATAACTACAAAGATGGTGGCTAAAATGATGGTGATAAAATGGTAGAATATCTCTGATTGATTCAGAAACTGAGCTAGAACCATGTGTTTAGAAGATTTTTTTGGAACAAGCGTTCTTTAAGGAACTTCAAATGATGGGAGATTGAAAGTGTCTTTTGAGAGAAATAAAATTAAAAATAAAATTGGATATAGATTAGGTTTGTTTAGTTTGATATTTTTTTAAGGTTGTGGTTCACTACAAGTCCCCTGAACTCTTTGCACTATAAAAGGGAACCTATGATTTTCATCGAGATAACATTGAACATCGATCAGATTACAAGTCTATTGAGTTTTACTTCAACCAGAATTCTTCTTTACAACTCTATTCTTCTTCTTTTCTATCTAATTTTCCTTTTTTATCTTTTTTCTGTCTCATTCTGCATCATCAAACATTGGGAGCTTTAAAATTTGATCTTGATCACATAGCTAAACCTCTCCTTGTTAATATTTGGTAAGGCATTTTGTTGCTATTTATTTATATGGTAGATAAGGCATGATCCCTGATGTGGCATTAATTGACGTTATGTTTTCGTATCTTCTCAAAATGTACATGTTTCATACCAGTATTATTGTGGGGCATGATGTTTCGGAGTTCTTGCATATTCTTACCGTGGTTCCATGAGTGCATTGCTGTCATCACATTCCTAGGTTGGAAAACTCATCACTGCGCATCTTAAACACAAAAGAATTCGAATACAGCAAACTGCAATTTGACTATACCTAATGTAATATGAGCAGAAAAGTGTGTGTGTGTGTGTGTATATATAGGCACATACTAGACAGAAACGGCTATAACAGTAGAAAAGTAGTTAGAGCATTTCAACTATGCTTTTTTTGTTGCCAAACATATTTGGATAACTTACTATTTTCTTACTTTTAAGAGAGAAAATTACTTATTTTGAAATTAACTTATCGTGAATATAAGTAACTTATTTATTTCCAACTTAAACCAATAAAATATTATTTATTTCATACTATTCTATATCTCAACATGTTAACTAGATCCGCTATCAAATCGAATTCCGAACTCTGATTGCATGAGGAGGAATGTGAGGCAAATACCTAGGAATAGTACACTTGAAGACTGCATAATCACTTCAATTTCCTGAAGAAGAAACATAGGGCAAATGAGAAAAGTAATTATCACTGTTTTCAAGAACATTTTTCTACTGGGAAGCTAGAAAATTTACAAATTCATCGAGAGAGAAAGCTCCCTTTCAGTCTGACCTGCAATAGAAATTGTTAATCTTATAATACATTGACCAGAAGAAGGATGATATGTTATTCATTTATATTTGTACACGATTCGAGTTCCAATTTCCAACCTAGCATTTCAACTCAAGTTTCGGCTCGCTTGACTTGAATTTCAACTTACCTGTCATCTTGAACATGTGAGCAATTAATGACATCAGACAGAACACTGTATTCAGTGCCAATGCTCCAACAAGAAACAAAATAGCCTTAATTAAGTAGTATTAATAAGAAAAATCTGATTTTGTCCTTTAAGACTCGATTAGATTACTTATAAGATGCTACAGTGATTCATCTAAAATTAAGTTGTCTAATGCAAGTGAAGAAAAGTAAGATTAAAATATTTAAACAGAAAAGGAAGCAACAAAATGCAGTAAGAACCTGAGGTGAAGTATATATCTGGTCACATGAATAGTTTTGAATCAATGCTATTCAGAAACAACTTAAGTTTATTGGACATACAAGTCATCATTTATTGCCCATAATTGTCTGTCCCTCTTCTTCATGATATATAAAGAAGCAAATCTTCAGTTACAAACAAGACCTATGTCGTGCTTTCTGAGCACGTATGAAGTGAAATTCATTAAATTTCAATAGCAAAGTAAAATTTCATTCCAAGAAAATGCATTTAGCCATTAAACTATATTACAAGAAAAAAATATTTGTAGCAATACAAATAATAGCATGTTCTTTCTGATAGACACTGCCAAGGGCACACTAACTCCTGTATATTTTAAAGAACAAAGAAGCTGACGAAAACGTGTTGTTACTATTGAGATTCCAATCAATCTTAATTGTTGAAGGTACATACACTTGATTATTGCATCATGCAATCCCACTTTTTTGCTAAAGCACTGAACTACACATTATTAGTGCAAAAATGTTATAAATTTTCTCGGTGGCTGTAATTACAGGAGAAAGTAGAAAAATATGAAGCGACCACAGTGCTAATGGTAAAACAGTGCAACCAAATCTGGCATTCTTCTCATCTGACTGGTTGCAGTTGATGGAGTACTTCCAAATGAAGACGGGCCCTTTAATAGAATGAGATAAAGATTATCTGCTCTGGCCCGTCATCTTGCAAGAGATGTAGTTTCACTTCAAGAGCACCACTCTGGATCAAGAGGCCCTGAATGAGAAATCGCCATATTTCATGTCACTCTAGGGGCTAGATGAACAACATTGCACAAGATGCCTTATGAGTTAAGATCCAGTAAAAACAAGATACAACCATTGGGAAAACAACAAATCCAAGCTCCATGTTATTCTTCAAATGAATGTGTACATATTTTCTCCAGCAGCAATGACCAGTTTTCACCAAGTTGCAGTGGATTCAGCTCCATGGCAATCCTAAAATCCTGCAAAGAAATTGGGCAATGCATTCTATGTTCTTGCACGTCCAAAGGCCTACCACTACCTTGCATCTGATCTTGATGCCCTGGTCTGACACCATTAACAACCTTCATACAAGCCTGATGCTTTTGCCTATTGTTCAGTGTTAGCTCGTCCCCTGACCTAACCCCCACAAGTTCAATGCAAGAACTTATTAAATGCTTCATGTAAGAATCCAAACCAAGGTTCAATATATAGGCACATTCCATTGACACCCCTTCAAGACCCTGTGCTGAAGAGATGTGCTCCATTCGTTCCCTTAATGTTAGACTATCCAATAAAGAACCATCATCAAACGTGCTAGTACATCTACTGCTACTAGTGAGAGGCAGAGATCTCTGTGCCCCACCAGTGCTAACTGGGCATAGTGGAATCCCAAGTGGAGCTCGAAGTGGACTTCTAGCAGAAACCTCTCTCCTTTTATCTCTAACTAACAATTGAGTCTGATCCTTGTTATGTACAGAAACTGAACCATCTGATGATCTGTTTCCTTCTGACAATTTCACGGTGTGGGGACCCAAGAACTCCCGTTCATTCTCTGCTTTCTGCTTGAGTCCTTGACGATGCACTAGCTTTCCAATATCAGATGGATCCAGATGTCCATTCTCATAAATGACATTGAAATCACTAGACTGAGTGGCTGGCAATTGTTGAGAAGCAAAACTAGTCTTCCCATTTGGTCCTAGTGCACTATGACGTTCACTGGTCCTCCGATCACGATACACTGTCCGGGCCTTTCGAGGTGAGACTGACAACATGTCGCCCCCATTTGACAAACCCTGTGAACCTGAAGCCTGAGTTATAGCAGCATGGGCCCCATTCTGCTGATGACCATCACCAGGAATTTCCTTGTTACTGACTTGAGTAGCATGCTTTAGAACTTCATCCTCATGACTCACCTGTGGTGGTACCTTTGCACTACAAGCATTCTTCAGAATCGAACGAATGAACTGATTATGCAGCGGAATATACTCCCGCCCAAGAATCCTAAGACAAAGCTTATCAAACTCAACCTTGCTCAACTTCAAACCCAAGAACCTATTCAAGTAATAAAAATACTGCTTGGATCCCTCCAGCCCGAGTTTACTCAATATTTGAGCTTTCAATTCGGTTAGATTGATCCGCGAATGCTGATGTGGTGGTTGCATCTCTGTCTCCCCCTCTCTTCAACACACAAAATCCATACAACGAGAACACACTCCACTACAACAATGATACAGAACTTTGAACTAAATTAGGGTTTTTATACTCCATCTCCAAAAACCTATCTTCCAAACAACTTTTAAGCCTCCCAATAGACCCCCCAAGAATGCAAAACAAAAACCCATATTCAGAACCTCAATTTTATACCCCATACTTCTTGGTGGTTTGAGTCCGCACACAGAAATCCCAAATTTTCCATTGGACTAACTCTCCCTCCAAAAACCCAATTTTTACAAAACTTTCAAACTCTAAACCAAAAAAATCACAATTAAAACACGAACAAACCTTTATTTCACTAATCCAATTGGAACCTGAAGAACCCAATAAAGATACCTCCCCACAACTCCAAGTAAACCTCACAATTTTATTTATTTACCAAAAATACTCAAAAAATCCAAATGCCAATTTTCCAATAAAAGATTTAAGCTTGAATTTCCAACTTCAAGCTCAGAATTTGACGCTCAGAATCCAAATGAATAAAAATAATTACACCAAGATTCAAACTCCAAGAGAAATCAGAGTTCACGGATAGAAAATGATTGATGGGCTAACCTTGTTGAAGCTCCTCCAATTCAGATTCAACGAAAACTAATAAGAAAATTCTTGGCTTTTAATTTTATTATTCCTTTCACTCGTTCGTGGCAACCACGTAGCTTCTTCTTCCATTGCTCGCGTCTTCATTTCAAAATTTGCTTCGCATTTTGATTTTCCTTTTATTTTTTTTCAAATATTTTTCTGAATCACAAAATTGAAGACCACTCTTCTTTGTGCTTTCTCTGATCGCGCGCTGTCTTTCTTCAATACTCCTTTAGTTTTTGTGTCTGATTTTTTCTTTTTTTTTTTTGGTATGTTATATTTTCTGTGATTGTAATGTACAACTTCTTAGCATAGGATACATATAAGAATGTTGTACAGTATCTTTGAGAAGTTGTACATTGATCTGGTAGGATAGTAAATAGTTTGGCATTATCAATTTCTGTTTATGGAAGTTCAACTTCTTCTCACGCGTTTTAAATTCGTGAAGTCCACTTTCACTGTCATTGGACCATAATAATTGACTTGAACGTATGTTGTTGATGCGTGTAAATTCTACACATTAATTGCGCCTGGATAACTAATTCTTCATTGGAATTATTTCATTTTCTTTTGTCATATTTCATATTCAGAAACCAGGAAAAAAATGATTCTAACAAAAATTTTAGGAGGGAAGATTTTTTTCTTTCTTTCTTTTTTCATAACACAAAGTTGGATTCGAACTCTAGGTCGAAATACTTTGTAATCGATATTTATTAAATAGTTAAATAATAGAATAAGAACATAGAATTTGTTATATGTACGAAACATATCGTCTTGACAATTTTTTAAGTTTAGATCATAGAAATTTTCAGATTTAAAAATATTAACATGATGTGTTTTACTATGAGAAAATGTTGAATTGATAGTTATTGATGTAACTAGTAAGCTCCAAGAAAGAGTAACATAAAACTAAATTGATTGAATGATGAAGCAAGATGTCGTTGCATGAGTTATTTGTGCGTAAAAATGCCTTTCATAATTGAAGCCATGGGGCACTATCCATTTATCGCCTAATCTAACTTTCTTTTTATCATATACAAGAATTCGAACATGATTTTGTAATGATCCAATAATAGCGAAATAAATGCAGAACTCTCAATTGATACGACATGCTATTTTTTCTATTCATTCCCTTTTGGGACGATGATGTGCACGAATTTCACTTGATCCAAATGTACAAAAGATTCTACCACACTTAGCAACCCAAAGAAGTATAAAAATTAATCAAACCATATTTTTTTTCGATATTGTTTGTTCTATCTCATTTAAGTAATTTATAATGTATTTTTTATATGTCTATTCTAGCTCATTTAAGTAATTATATAATTATTGGACCATAACTATTAATAACTATATAATTATTGAGCTTGTCCAGTGTAATACCTCTTTTCTGATGTTATATAACTCTTTTTATGATTTTTTTTCTGCTGTTGTTGATCCTTTTTTCGTATAATTATGTTGGTACAAGATTGTGAAATGCTACTGTTTTTTTGTTCTATAATGTCGAGTGCGGTTAGAATTTGGGTGTTATCTGAATTTTTTGTTGAAATAATTGAAAATTTCTAATTGAAATGTACTTCAAGAAGAATTCAGTTTGAAATGTTATTGGGGTCCCATGTCAAGTTGGAATTCTATTTTGGAAGTTTATTGAGAATTGAAATTTGGTATTGGATTTGAAGACGGGATGGAGAAAAGAACTTGGAGCAAAAAAAAAAAAAAAAACATTTTTCTCGCAGATTACCCGACACCGTGGCACACGTAGGTGGGTGCCGCGGCGCTACCTATTATGTTCCCTTTTTCCGCGTTTTCTTCTCATATTTCGTTCTGGATTCGATTTTTTAGCATCCTATTTCATCAACAACTCTACTTAAAGGGTTTGGACGTCCCCTACATGTTCCCTATAAATATTATACTTTTCTATACAATTTTATAAGCGTGAGAAAAAATTACTAGAATTATAGTATTCATTGTAATTATCTCTTCTCCATCATTCTTGAGTCAATAAAATCTCTTAATTTATCTGCCATATTTCTTGTCTTTATATTCCTTTAACTTGATCAAATACTTTATTATTGTGGCATATAACTTCAACGTCTCAATCCGGTGGTTGATTTCATATAAAGTGGTATTTATTATGGAATCTTGTTTATTTCACAAGGAGTGCTGTGTACTAAATATGTATCAGCATAGAGCTGTAGAAATGCAAAAGAGGACTGGAGTAATACATTGACGGAACGATGATTAGTCCTCCAGAGATTGATTATAAAAAGGCTATAGATTTCATTGGAGAGGCGAAAAATTGATTATATGAAAAGAAGTTAAGAGAAATATGGAATTGGAAATGTCATTAAAAAGAGAGAAATCTGGTACAACTTATCTCATCATTAAATCGACAACTATCCATCTATCTAATGAAAATGTTAATACCAGAATAAAAAGCAAAACTTTGGAATAACTTATCGGTAGTGCCTGTTCATATAGTCGATATGAGCCATAGAGTTGAAGATACTATTATAAACATGACAAACAGACTAAGCTGGAGAGTTGTGCCTTCGCTAGGGGAATCGTGTGCTGGTGAATCTGCAACCGGTGCATCAGAAGGCACAGGAGGTGAACCGGGGGATTTGGAGGGTGATGGAGAATCGCTTGGGGGCGATTTCTTAGGACTCGGAGACTTTTTCGGGCTAGAAGCAGGCGAAGGAGTAGTCGAATTCTTTGAGGTTGTGTTGTCAATTCCCAATGGGATGATAACAGTACTTATTTGTAATACTGATACATTATATAGCTGTGAAGCAATGGACTTAACTAAATTAGCTCCTAAAGATGCACCATTTTCTGCTGAACCAATGGCAACACTTCCACTACTCACATCTGTCACATTGAGAAATCCCTGTTGACCAATGGCCTGGCCACTGGATTGGTAGAGTGTAGTAACAATTGCCGTCTTATTCGGTAAGTTTTCGAGTTTTTTCACATCGTAATAATCAAGAATCACATGAACACTCAAGATCTTCTTGATGGCATCATCCGATTTCCCTGATAATGGGGAAATGTTGCCGTTGTCTACAACAAGGACCGTGATCGTTTGGCGTGAGCTGATATCAGTGGCTAGTCCGGTTTTCGTTAGGTAGTCGTTGAAATTGCTGAAGTCTGGATACTGGTTCAACAGTTTGGTAATGTTAGTGGCGTTGGCTTTGCAGAATAGAAGGAAAAAAGCTAAAGAAAACAAGAGAGTAATTTTAGCACTCATTTTTACAATTTATTATATAGTTCTAATATCTGATGCTGAGAGTGGAAGGAAAGTGTGAAATTTATATCCAAATGAATGGACCTAAAATGTTGATGGTTTGTAGGAACAAGCTCACATCCCCCTATTTAGAGGAAGGTTGTCTGGTCAAAAAACAAGAAAATGTGGTGGAAAATTAGCATATTTGCTAATTAAATGGGTTGTCATAAAGAAGAAAATTATTGAGAATCTAATAAATTCTTAACCATTGAAAAAAAATAAAAATTAAACATCCATACCATGGATCAAGCAAGAGAATATTGTGAATTTCAGAATTTCTGCAATTCGAGTAAGGTCAGATTCTTGACTAAAGAGGGCAATGAAGGCCTCTGCACTTCACCTCTTGAATGGACTGAGAACTTTATTATTTATTACAATAATTAAGCACTCCAAAGGTTAAATCAACCGATAAATATATCCACCAATTGTAGATATTCATAATAGCCTTGCAAACTATATCATGTAGCACTATTTGATCAGAGTGCTCCTTCATCTTTGGTAAAAAAATAAAAAAATTTGAACTAACTTCAATATTGGGACATAGAGAGGTTGATGCGGCGAGAACTGAATGCAGGACACATGCAATTGACAACATAGGAGAAAATGTCTATTGTTTTTTCATTTTTTTATTTATTTAATTAAGATAGATGGTCTAACGTTGCAAGTTGGAAACCATGTCTAGTGACAGAGTTGCTACAGAAATTGAAGGTTGAAAACCAAAGTGGTTTCAGAGAATGGAAATGGGAAACTAAGGTCCGGTTCTCTTTACCATTTTCTGTATTCGATTTTTCAAAACAGTGAAAATGAGTCTCTTTCCTATTTTCAAAAACGCGTTTTTGAAAATAAGTTAAAAATTTACAAAGAAAACATAAAATGACAAATTTGTCGTTTTAAATGTTTGCAATTATAATCAATTCAAAATTTTCAAAACTCGTTTTGCGTGTTTTCAGTTTAACGTCACCCCAACCATCACCATCGCCGCCTACACCACACCACCACAAAAACCACGTAGCCGGAGCCGCCACAAAAGCACCCAAACCACTGCCGCCTGCACCACACCACCACCACAAAAACCACCTCCACAACCACCACACAATTGCCACAGCACGCACACCACAGCCGCAGCCATGCACCCAAACACCACTGTCACACCACAATACCCAATCACTGCCACACCCAAAAACCACCACCACAACACGCACATCACTGCCACAGCCACGCACCCATACACCATCGCCTCAGCCACAACCTGCACAACACCACTGTCACACACCATGCACCCAAAACCACTACACACCACTGACACAGTCATAACCAAACACCGACACAGTCAAGGAAAAAAAAGAGAGATGAAGCCGTTGACGATCACAGCCACAACCAACCAATGTCGCACGCCACGCACCAATCACAGCCACCGTTGTTGCTTGTCGATGGAGAGGAGTGGAAGAAGAGAGACACGA
>CAIGRL010279939.1:0-10394 GCA_903798325.1 Fraxinus xanthoxyloides
TACCAATTTTCAACTCCCAATGACCTTCCAAAATAGAATTTCAACTTAACATAAAACTCCAATAATATTTCTAATTGAATTCTTTTTTATGTGCACTTCAATTAAAAAATTTCAATTATTTCAACAAAGAATTTGAGTCGTACCCAAATTTTAAAAATCTCCACATTAACACGAATACCACTGCAACGAACAAAAGTCCAAAATTTTCTCCACCAAAAGAAGAAAATCCGTCTGCAAGGATGAACTGACTTTTCAATAATAACTAAAACTGATTTCTCTAACCAAACACAAATACTCCACAATTTTCAATGAATCCAAACACTACTCTACAGAATTACCTCAAATTCCCAAAAAATCACAATGATTTTAAAATTCACCAAATTGTGCTATAACACACCCACAAAGCAGAATCCAACGCAAGTGTTTTTAAAGAAGGTCACTTGTTAGATTGTACAACTTTTACTAGGTTGAAAGCATGCTCAACAAAAAATCAGCATACACACATCTTTTGCCACTGGTTTCGTTCCTAGCAATTGAATATAATGACATCGCATGTGATGGTGGCAAAACGGCATTATTCACTGAGCACTATTCTTCAAATCTGACCTCTTTACAAGTTCCTAAAGGTATTGTGCCAAACTAAATGTCCACCACGGTATTAAACATATGCTGATTGACTCTTTTAAATTATGCACGACCCTACAAAATGTATAGGTGCGACATTTTATGCCCCTTCAATACAACCTGGACACCCTTACAAACCTTCAAATCTCCACTTCCACCAAAGAACTCATAAGACTTTGAATCAAAGATAGACAACGAGATGCGAATCTTCTTCAAATTCGGAACATGTCTAACCTGACCAAGTAATTTAATTGTCTCATTCAATAGCTTCAATCTGACCGTACCAATTATATTAACCCAACAAATTGTGTTGTCTCTCATAACCACGATACATTTGGAAACGATTTCATATGTAATAAAAAAGTCCTTATTAGGACATATATGAAACACACAAGCTGAATTCAGATTCCAATCCTCCTCTGGTTTAGACTCAATGTTAGAAATAGCCAATAGATCTCCCTCACTTACAATGTTCTCTATGAGGTCTGCTTCACTTGAAATCTTTGATTGTTTCCTACATCGACTTCCAGTCAACATTTCTTTATTTTGCAATTTGTAGCAATTCTTATTTAAGTGCCTCTTCTTGTAAAAGTCATAAATTTGATTAATGAACTTAAACTTCGATTTGCCCCTTTCAAAACAACCATGAGTAATAAGGTCTTCTCCATCTCTAACATCTGAAAACTAGATGCCTCATCTTCTCTTTTGAAAACAAAACATTATACACATCCTTTATGGTGAGAGTATCACGACTATACAAGATGGTATGTCTAAATAAAGAAAATAAAGTGGACAACGAACACAAAATGATCAAGGCCAAGTCTTATTCATCATACTTTACTTCTAAAGTTTCCAAATCAGCGACGATCCCTTTAAATACAGCTGATGATCTTCTGATGATAATCCTTCTGTTATTCGGTTAGAGTATAAATGCAATTTGAGATGTGACTTGCTTGTTAGACTTTTAGTCATGCACAACTGCTCCAACTTCATCCATAAAGTAGTTGTTGAACCCTCCTCCAAAATGTTTCGAAGAATGGTACTCGATAGATGAAGATGAATGTGATAAACTACATTATTATCCTTCCGTAGTTTCTCATCGCGATCAAAGTTACGGGCATCTTGTCAATTCCCAGCAACGTATCATCCAAGTCCCGCTGTGTAAGTACTGCACACATGTTAATCTATAATAACAAAATCTAGTGCTCTGATCCAGAAACGGAATGTCATAATTCATGGAAGTCACAAAAATAAAAACTTCGAACAAATCGAACCATGCTCTCTTGTGGAACTGCTAAACATAGGTGCTCTGATACCACTCGTTGTGTTAATTATGCTAAAAATCTCTGATATAAATTGTTGGAAATTCAAGTATCACGTATTGTTCGATACCAATTGATATGAAATGAATCACCAAATTGAGGTATTGAAATTATATGGCACAATAATGAAATATTTTATCACAAGCAAAAGAACAAAAAAAAGACAAGAAAATATGACAGATGAATTATGAGATTTTATTGCCCCAATAATAATAGAGAAATATACAATTGATTCTAAAATTCTGGTAATCTCTTTTCTCACACTTATGAAATTTTATAGAAGAGCCTAATATTTATAGAGAATACGTAGGGGATGTCCAAACTCTCTCAGTAAAGTTTTTAAAGAAGTAGGATGTCAAAAAATCGAATCCAAAATGAAAACTGAGAAAAAAACCCATCCCGAATTCAAATTGTTTTCTCCATCCCGAACTCTTCTTCAAGTCTAATATCAATTTTCAACTCCTAATAGTTTTCAAAAAGGAACTTCAACTTAGCATAAAACTCTAATAGCATTTCAAATTAAATTTTTCTTAACGTACACTTCAATTAAAATTCTTCAATTATTTTAACAAAAATTTGAGTTCATACCCAAATTCTAACAAAATACACTCAACGTGTAAATGTGAGCCAACTTGCAGAATATATACAAGAATCTTCCAGATTTTCTTGATTTTTGCATTTTGTTTCGTTTTGACATACAAGATGTGGTCCAACTTTTAACCCACAATGCCCATTCGTTTGGTCCTCAATAAAACAAAAAAAAAAAAAAAAAAAAAGACACGTTTATCGAATAGGTTGTCACGTTCTGGGCTAGATATTGTGCACTGAGACGAAGGTGGGTCCATCTATTTGTCTTTTTTAATTATGACGCGGTCGATTTTAAAGGAGTTCCTTTTTTTTTTTTTTATAAATAAAATTGTTTATTAAAATTCACTTTTAATTTCAAAAAAAGACGTTTTGTCTTTTGTGACAATTAATTTTAGAGTAATATTGTACAACGCTAATCATCAAATTAGGTGATTCTGACCTCTATTATTCAATGGACAAGGTTTAGATTGATTACACTAAATCTCAAAATGCTAATCACATCGATTGACACAACAAAACCGCGATACAAGTGAATGTTTGTCAATTTTTTTGACTTTTAAGTGGTTGAAAACTAGTCGAGTCGAGTGAATTCAAGAAAGTTTTTACAAAATTGAACTTGTACCTTTCCGCAAAGTTGTGTGCATTTAGACAAAAGGAGTCCCATGACATTGTTTTTCACGTGCTCCAACGTCAAATCACTCTTAAAGTCCTCATCACCTGGACTCTCTCCCTTGCCGACAACGTATCCAAAAAGTGGTTGCAAGATTCACTACTTTTGGCAACTAACAGTTGTAGAATATTTTCAAGAATAATAAAATGCACTAAATTTTAAACAAAATTTGCACAATGAACCAACTCTAACAAAGGTATGGATTTTTTTTTTGTATTTTTCATTTTCATAGTAGCGTCAAGAATTTATGACGGTTATTCTACATGCAAATAATAGTTTATACACATATATATGATTTTGTGAGATATAATTGAGTCAGTATTTTTTCAATTAAATAAAAGAAAATAAAAATTTCATCACTCACTTTTTGACATATTATTTATAAATTATTATGTAACTCCTTACGTACGAGTAATATTATTTGATTTATGAACTTCATGTTAAACTAATCTACATCATGTTACACAAGGAAAATATTTTAAAACTACAAAAAAAACGATAGGCTTGAACGACGCAAAGGATTGACTTGATCGACTAAATAGGAATCACATTTTAGGCTCCGTTTGATACACCTTATATTCCATGGTTCCAATTTTTGTAGTATTTGATAGGCAAAATTTTCTTCGAAATTTTTTTCCACCTTTTTGAAGAAATTAAATTCTTGATATTTTGATTGGAAAAAAATTTCCCAGTTTTTTTTTTATTTGGTATTTTTTATTTGGTAATTGGAAAAAAATTCTATATACAATAATAAAAAAAATTATCATTTTTATTGACAATTTTTATGCAAAACAAAGTCAAATGAATGGTATTCGATTTTTTTCAAATTTTTTTTTTAACAATTGGAACAAATTTTAGACCTAATGGTAGAAAAAATTATCACTTTAATGGACAATCTTCATAAAAAACGAAATCAAACGGACGCCAAATTTTCAATATTTTCCATAAAAAATTATATCAATCAAATACAATTAATTATAATTCCCAGTAAAACAATTTCTAGACAAATCATTTCTATGTAATACATTTTCTTTTCACCCATTCAAACGAACCCTTATGGTTCAAAGTTGATTGGTAATACCCCGTGATTCACATAATTTAGTGATTAACAAACTCTTACTAAGGGTCTGTTTGGTACGACTTAAAATCCAATTAAAATTAAAAATATAGTTGTTATTGAGTCTCACTCGTCTAATAAAAGTCAACAATAACGATTAATTTTTCAATTTTAATCCAATTTTAATCTCTACCAAACACCCTCCAAATATAGTGATGGTGGCAACAAAACTCCTAATTCATTATTCAATGGAGTTGTAATACAATTTAATGCATAGTATAATAAATTAAGTGGTCCACTAGGACATAGAGTGTGTCGGCAAGTTACCACACAATCACTAATCAAAGAACTTGCATGCCTCAGCATAGTAAAAACAAACACTTCCAAGTTCCAACTATTAACAAAATCAAAATCAATTCAATGTAATTACTCAAATATGTGACAGAACCTTGAATTTTATTCAAGGAAGCTTCAGCTTTCTCAATACTTCCAATTGCAAAATTGTACTGAAATTGACAAAGATACACAAGCTTATAACTTTACAAAAAACATTCACAAGGTTATAATTGGTATAAAATACCAAGACAGCACTATAAAAATGACTTTTTTTCTCCTTTTATTATTTAAAATGTCCATTATTGTACACTCGACCATACCAAACAAACCCCGGAGGAATTATTTTTCTTACCGGACAAAGAAAATGAAGCATGTTACAATATGTATCAATTTTTTCATACAGTAAGGGAGAATGTTCCGATACAAAAGCTCAAACCAGATAAAAATGGGATGGGAATACGATATATTTCTGACTTAAGAAATGAGTATAATTATGCAGTTAATGAAGGAACATATATAGCTTTCTCAATGCTTTTATTGGCAATTAATTAGAATTTATTAACTCATGATGCTCTTTCAAACCCGCCGCCAATCTGCATATGTAGCCATTCTGGTGATGCACCCCTATCGTATTCCCTTGGAGCTTGTGAACCAAATGTCATGCCCAGAGAATCAAAGGTTTGCTGAGCAAACTGCAAAATCGAAACACATTTCAACATTAACCGGTGGTAAACTTGAAGTGTACATAAAGAAATTTTATCAAAATTACTTCAACCCTTTTCTATGTTTCTTTTTAAGGTTTTCCATTCTATGATCCGAATTTCGAAACTTTTCTTCCTCTATTTGAGTTCTCTTTTGCTATTATTACACGTAATTTCTGGGAAAAATGAAGCTACTACTATCCTAGAAAATGAGTTCCAAGAAAAGTTGACTACTTTCACACTGAACGAGTTACGATAAATTAATAATAATGATGAATGGCAGTAGGAAAACCTAACCATGGAGAAACAATCTTCTCGACTTAAAAATAACATTCACCCCTTAACAGATTTAGCTGGTGTAATTACTGACTGAAATCCAAAGATACCAAAACTCAATGAAAATTGGAAGTTGATAATCATGTTTCTAGAACTTACTTCTTTTAAAGGAAATCCTTCAATGCCAGGGTTCACTCTTTCATTTACTGCTTCAAGCTTCATAGAGAGAAACTGAGAGAAAAAACATCCATAATTGTTAGTTCATATGTGTGCGTGTGTATAGAGAGAGAGAGAGAGAGAGAGATCTACCTCAACTTGACGTTGTAAAGACTGGATATAATTAATTATTTCATCAAGGACTAGTGATTTGCCATTAACCTGGATCCAAATAAACCCCTCTTAAGATTTTTACTTCACAAAAATTTACAAGGCACCGAAAGACTGAAAACTTTACTTGTAAAAATCAACAAAATAAATAAACCGTGTTTTCGTACTGATATCTAACTCTCAAAGAGTTATTAGAATGAAAAATTAACTCAAGTTGATATAATATCTAGGATATTGTACAAGAATATACCGAGATTTATGATGTCTATATCAGCAACAACTTCTACTGCCTAAGAGTAAGCTCCTTCACTTGGGTTCTCAGTTTCAATCTTTTTAAGCATTCTCAAAACTGATAATTGCTTTGGGTGAAGATTAGTTACTTTATATATGACACGAAATGCAGTAAGTTCTTTCTGAAGTAAGAATTTGAATTCCGATTGCACACGAACCATTTAGGTAGATTTATATGTATCGTGTATAAGTGCTATATTTCTATAGTTCTATAAAGTTGGCCACTGCCAATTGCTAGTTATATTAATTGGAACTACACTACCCTCTTTTTAACTACCTCGCCCCACATGAACGTCATGTGCAAACCACGTTAGACTCAAAGGCCACGTGTCACAAATGCCCACATCACCGTAAACAGCCTTAATGGTTCTGCGAACCTTCACAAGGCTCGCTAGAGTTACGACAATAAAACAAGGGCAGCGACCCAGCTTGTCTAACAGAGGAAAGGCTCTATGGGAGCAAAGCTCCTGGCTAGGATAAACTAAACAAGTCTCACCCTCTGCTCGAAGCACATGGTCCAAAGGAAGTTATTGAAGCACAGTGCACGAGACTTCATAATAATGCCTCAAATAAAGGAATAGCAGAATATTCCATTGCCACGTGGCAATAGGACCACTTTTGCTTAGGCTCAAACCATTAAAAAGTGCAAAAACGAATCAGTTGGTTGATAACAGTCCCGCCGATTAAAAGATGACACGTGGATGGAAGGTGCTAGAACCAAAAGTCTCATTTTTCAGAACAGTAAAAACAGGGAAACAAGAAGTTCAATTGCTAAAGGGAAACTTTCATTCAAAGAAAATGATAGTTGTTACTTAAGGAGAATAAAGTCGAAGAAGTATTAATACTCACTTTATTACATCCAGGGACTAGATCTTGGAGAATTTTCATCCTCCCGTTTATTTTTTCTCTCCTTGCCTGCACCAAGCGGAAAATAAGAAAAAATCATTTGGCACAGATTACCATGATCTACTATTTATTCATCGTTCATAAATTCATCATCATGATAACATAATTACGTTCTTAATTGACAATTATCTTACCGTTGATTATCAGGAAACTACAACTAGAACGTAAATTTTAAAGAATCGGGGTAAAGAAATTACTCTTTCAGCTAAACTGTGACTATCGGTGGCTTGACCTCTTCTAGCACGAACATGGATGTAGTCTTGCTTTGGAGGTTCGGCCAGTTTTGTAGGCATTTCTGTCTCCTTGCCTGAATTCCCTTCTACTTCTTCTTTATTTTCACAATTCTCCTTTGATCTCACCGTCTTCAACCTTTTGTTGTCTCCCTCATGCTGCACAACACCAAAAATACATACGAAACGTAAACAATGATGACAGCATTTACCAATCAGTAAACAAGAAATGGGTTAGCTCCTTCATGATAAAACACACCAAAAAATTACAAAATGGTCATCCGTATTCGCTTCTGTGTCCCTTTCAATACATACGCCTATATAATCATGAGCTAATAACAAGAATATGAGAATTCAATAGATCAAAATTACTATAAAGTCCAAGCTCATATTATAAACACAATCAATTACTCACATGCTAAAACTACCAACAATCCGAATGACGTAAGTAACTATAGAATATACCGAATCTCTCGTCTGAAGACTCCGTTAAGGAATTCGTTCTTTTGATAAATTCCAAAATCAAATAAGTCTATTTTGGTCAGACGAATAAATATAACTAGCGTCTAAAGTAAAGGAACTAATGCAAGCAGCTACGTAAATTGGAAATTCAATTAAATTTTCAGTCAAAAAAATACCAAGGCATTATTGCTATTATTTCCGTCGCTGTTGCTACTGCAAGCTCCTTTAACACACTCATCCTCATCGCGCCGCTTTCTCGAATTATGATTCGATCTCTGGTCCGTCACCATAAGATCCATACCCACATTTTCATACGACGTCGCATTAGCAAACCCCGGCCACATCTCGGCATAGCAGTACATTCCTTTTCCGCCATCATTTATCACCGGATCCATCCGAAACCCGACCCGAATCACAGTAATGAAGTAATCACGTAATTACAGAAATGTGTGTGTATCGATCGATATATAGGAAAGTGTATGTATAGGTGGATGGGAGGACAGGGGAGTATAGATCTTCTTTCAAACAGTATAGGTTGTTGGGTGCGTAGTATACTAACTGGCGTACACTAGCCGCCGCCACCACCGCTACTAGTTCATTCTAGATAGAGGAGGAGAGACCCGTTGAGAGTTGAAAAGAAGTGACTTATTGAGCTTTTCTCGGAGCATCCACCTATCAGTGTCTTGAGACGACAAATAATTATATTTTAGATTAAGAGTGTGTTTGATGCATATTAAAATGGGAGAATGTATTTTTTGAAGTGATGTGGTGAGAAATATGTTGTTGAAAAAGAATGAAAAGCTATTAATGTGATGGAAAATATTATTTTATTAAAAAATGTGTGGTTGAAAATGAGTAGAAGAATGAGAATGAAAAAAATAATGTGGAACAAACGGGGCTAAGCCTTGTTTGGTTTATCTAAAATAAAAATATAAGTTAAAGTGTATAATTAATTTTACTCACATATTTTAAAAGGGCTCGCGACTTTAATCAACATTTTAATGACAATTTTTTGTCTATTTTTATTAAAATCTACTAAAAATCTATTTTTTAATAAAACCAAATGATGGCAAATTAAATTAGAGGATGTGTAAAATTAGTCCTAGATTAGAATTTAATGTGCTAATAGACATTTTGTTCATAGTACATATTTTTATCGGATTCGATACTTTTTCTATGCTTGACACTAATATGCTGGCTAGCTCAAACTCGAAAGTCTAATAGAGTGTATTGCTACAAGAACCATGTTATACGTACATAGATGTACATATAGAGATTGACATAATGTGAGAGTAGTGTGGCCCATGTTACAGTCTCGTGGGTCCCACCACAATTACATTATATGAACTTCTAAGTGTATATCTATGTACACATAAATTCATTGCTGCAATATTGAGTATGAGATGAATTTATTGCTATGATTATTGAGGATTGACTTGAATTAAAATCAGATTTTAATTCGGATCGAACAGAGGTCGAGTCTGGACTTGATAATGTGAAATAATTGATCTCTTAAAAATTACACTTCAACGGCTAAAACTTGATATGAATTTATGGAATCAAATTAATAATCCTCTACTCAATTCTCAAAACAGTCAAACTTCACTTCTTGTGTCAACGCGTCAAAAGTAATGATATCGTTATTCGTATATATATTTCAAAAGTCGAGTTGGACAATAATAATAATAATAATATGGGGAAAAAAAGGTTGACATTAGTTTACAAAGTGTTGTCTAATAATCCGTAGCAAATGTATTTCAAATTGATTGTCGAGTTCGACGTGGTTAGATGATCATGATATGATAAAAACTAGATTACCGGTAAAGGAGTAAAGTTTTTGATTAATGATTGTTGAAATTATGATTATTGGTGTCTATTTGCGGAAAGATTAGTGATAATGATAGTTTTGGGGTTAGAAAATTAGCTTTTAGGGTAATTCTTGATTGATAATGAATCTGACAGACATCATTTATTGGCCCACATATTTATATTGATGGTTTTAACATATACCTTTCGACCTGATTTTATTTATTTGGTCGCTTAACCAAAATCGTGTTAATTTATTTATTAAGCCCTGTTTGTTTCATATTAAAAATTTCATTTTCACTCGCACATTTTTCAATAAAATAATATTTTTAATCATAGCAATAACTTTTTCTTCTTTTTCAATCACACATTCTTCATCAATCTATTATTCCAAAATACATTTTCTCAAAATAAGGTGGTTCAAACACATCCTAATTTCTCTCTCTTTTTTTTCCGTGAAAGTGGGGTTATTTATAACAGAATTTCCATTTTTTCTTTTACTTCTTGTAGAAGAGATTCATGGTAAATTTATTTTAAACTAGTTTTCTTTGGAAGTAATTTTAATAAATAATTCTAATCTGACAAATTACTTCCAAATAAGTATCTAACTACGATCAAAATTAGCTTCTTAGCATCGGAATCAAATTTTGACTTTCCAAAAATCTATCCCACGCCCTCAAACAAAGGATGCAAGTGATGTAACATGATGAATGATAGTAATATGAACATTTTTATTGAAAAGTATTAGTTATTTAGTTTTAAAGACTGCATATTCATTTAAATTAAATCTTCAACGCT
>CAIGRL010279948.1:0-11979 GCA_903798325.1 Fraxinus xanthoxyloides
TTTTATTTTTTTTTTTTTAATTATGGAAATCAACTTGAGGATATCGGGACAAATAAACATTTTTGGACTGACTGTTGAAAAATGTCCAAATCTTTGAAGCATTGGATGCTGGCCAAATTTAATAAAAATGAACTTAAATATCCTGTAATCTTTTCAAATTACAGGAGTCTCGGCCGGTTGTCCTGTTTCAATTGACTTCTTCGTGATTGTTCGTTCCAAGTAAGATAACTACTGTCTTCGTTGATATTGCCCCTCTAGAAAGTACATATAAAATTACGGCCACCCCAAATCGAGAACCCTTTCATCACTCTTCGTTAACTGCCACCCCAAATTCAAAATCCTTTCCTCACCGTCTCGTGTGGAGGAAACTTTGCCCAAAAATAAAACGGCAACTGGATGAGTAGTCACCGGATATTGAAAGGAAGGCTTCCCCAGTTAGACGACATATTTTAAATGCCGAATATGTAAAAATATTTGTGTGGATAAGTTGTGGAGCACAGTCATGTTGATATTTTTGTATTTTACAAATGAGTTTTCGACAATGCTTTATTGTTCTTAGTAGCAAAATGTGATTATTTCTTTGTGGAGTAGCATTTTGGTGGTGGTTGGCATTTTTTCAACATTGCTATGTAGTTTGCAGTTGCTTTATACTTGTTCATTGATTATATTGTATTTGTCGTGTTTAAGACATTTCATATTGTAGAGGGTTAATGTTGTGCAGCAGTGTGGTCGAACCAATTTTTTATTTTTATGTCAAATTAGTAGAAGTCTAATATTAATTTCAATCACATTATTTTTCATCCATAAAAATGAAAAAAATGATCGTTGTCAATCATATCAAGCCATCAATTTTGAATTTCTATTTTTTGTGTGGGGCCCAATAACGGCTATATTTTTTCATTCTGATTCTACAATAATGAGAATCGAACGGAGGCTAAATGTAGAATACTTTGTGTTATTTTTGCAACGAGTGCTATAGTTTTGAAACTCTCCACCATGCCGTACAATAAATCGTAGGATGTCAGTCGAAATCAAAGATTGCTCAATAAATTTTAGAATTTGAATATCTCAGTGAGCAACACCTAAATTTCTATGTTTGCTTTCATGTTAAATGTAGAATTCTACCTTCGAACACATATTCTATAAATCGGCATCGACAATAAGCTAATATACAATTCGTCATGTGTTCAAAACTATAGGTTAAAAACTCAACATTTGCTATGTTTGTAAAAGTCAGATTACGCATTCAAAACTTAGTCCGTAACTTATGCAATTCAGGGATGCATTTTGACATAACATTTAACTATGCATCAAAATTCAATTTGGTAACTCATGAATAAATTTTGACAAACATGTTCAATGACAAAATTCAATGAGCTATTGTGCACAATGTTAAAAGATTGAAGACATTATTGTCACCAATGGAAGGTTGAGGACATGACTGTCACACTTACAAAAAGTTAGGATTTTCATAATACACTCAAAAATAAAAATGATAAATAGATGTATGATAGGAAAATTGCATTTGATGTCCCAAATCTTTTACAAAACTGTAGAGGGGTCTTAAAACTTCTGTATTTGGTCCACCATTCGAAACGTTTGCAAACATACGCAGATTAAGACTTTGGAAAAATGAACCTGACTTAAACATGAAGGGACATGTTGAAGATATTATCTAAATGACATATATAGCATGCACTATTTAATAGTTTAAACTTAGATTAAATAGTTCAACACACATACTTTATGATATTATATATATATAATTAAAAGCTTTAATATTATGGAGGTCCTTATCTAACGGGACCTTAGGCCTACTGCCAATGTCGTCTATAATCAGAGCAGATTAGATAGCTCAGGGTTCTTTCTCTCGGGTGACGTTCCCCCACAGCTGGGCACAACATGGTCCTTTCCGGATTAGAATTTTCACAAGCTGGGCAACCAGATAACATATATTTGACACTGCAAGCCTATATTCATTTAATACAAGGTTTACTTTTAAGCCATGTACACTAGAAAACAAGGGTTATTATCAAATTAAAGTGGGCTCTACTATGATTAAGGTTTCAAATCCGTGCAATCTATCAAATTTGACAAAGGGATGAGTTNGTCCTTATCTAACGGGACCTTAGGCCTACTGCCAATGTCGTCTATAATCAGAGCAGATTAGATAGCTCAGGGTTCTTTCTCTCGGGTGACGTTCCCCCACAGCTGGGCACAACATGGTCCTTTCCGGATTAGAATTTTCACAAGCTGGGCAACCAGATAACATATATTTGACACTGCAAGCCTATATTCATTTAATACAAGGTTTACTTTTAAGCCATGTACACTAGAAAACAAGGGTTATTATCAAATTAAAGTGGGCTCTACTATGATTAAGGTTTCAAATCCGTGCAATCTATCAAATTTGACAAAGGGATGAGTTTGGTTAACTTATTGTTTTTTTCCCCTTGTTAATTTGATAGTCTTTAAGAGTTTTTAGAACATTTTAATGTGTGTTTTAATGTTGTTTTATAGATTAAGTGAATTGGTGTGAATAGTGTACAGTTTGGAGAAAATAATGATGTTGACATGAATTAAGAATAAGTTGATGTTGATTTGGTGAAACTTGATGATTGGAGGCTAACTTAAAAGAAAGAAGTGAATAACAATGAAAACGGGGTAAAATCCAAAGTTTGAGGACTCAATTGTAACTTTTTAATAGTTGATTCTGATCACAAAACGATAATTGAAGATTGTTAGGATTCATCGGGATGGAACTAGAAGTGAAAAATGAGTGAAATATGATCAAAATATTTTCACAAATCAATTTTCTACCGCACAAGTACGTTCTATATTTTTATTGGAGATTGAGATCCATTTTTGATATAATAAAAGTTCGAATTGGAGAAAGTTATTTGAAATAAAGTTGTAGCCTTATGAGTTATCTTTTCAAAGTAATTTGAATCACCTCAATCGGATATCTATGTTTGTGGCGCTGGGGTGCTGCCGGCGAGAAAAAGGGTTTTGAATATTTTGGTCTCTTTTTAAATTCCAATCCAACTCTAATTCTTCTAAGACTTTATGATGATATAAATATAACCCTAAAGATTACTTTTCAACTACAATTCATCGAATCAAGAGCAACAATTCAAGAGGGTAAGAGGCAATAAATCATCAAGAAAGCTAGAAAAACATCAAGAAGATGATCAATTCAACAATCAAAAATAGTTTCATCTTTCTTTTTCTTTACAAGTTTTTTATTATTAAATTGATTCTCTCTTTCTATAGTCATGAACTAAACTTTTAATCTAGGGTTCGAAGTAACCAACTTGAGATTATATTTTTAATTTTATTTAGTTATTTCTTTGAATTTTTTCATTCCGTTTAATTATGTTATTGATTTTAATGCTTTCAATCACTGGCCACAAATTGAATGAATTGATTATCTAAATTTCGACAATCGAACGAGGGAAACTTATCATATAATAACATAACCTTGATTTTATAGGTTTTAGGAGAAAATATAGAATCTTTTAAGATGTTCCAAGTAAGAACCATAAACTTTGTTGGTGTCCGACCTCCGAGGTCGATTAAGTTCGAATTATTATAGAAGATGATTGGGTCCTACTGTAAGGTCGATTCGGTTGTTAACATCCGAGGTTGTTAACATCCGAGGCTAGTTATTAAGGTCAGATCGACTATTGTTTGCTTGAACGGGAAGTTTGTATAGTTTATCGAGATTAAAGCAAATGTAATGATTGAAGATCACAGACGAGATATGTAGATATCCAATTAGTTCAACGCACATGTAAAGTTCTAAAGTCAGTGCCCACATAATCTAGCAATCAAATCACTAAGCTCTCTTCTCTAAATAATTCATTAATTACTAGGGACCACTTGAGGATTAACCCATAGTGATCTGACAATCCGAGCTTGACAGCTAATCTAATCAAACCAACAAATGTATTTCTTTAGTTCGGAATTATAGCTGACAAGACGTGGAAGGCAGAGTACACACATATTTTCTTGGAAGACAAAAGGAAAGGAAGAGGACTCACATTACAACTTTTTTTATACTACTTAATCATATTTCAGATATCTCCTAAAAGAAGGAGAAGACCATAATTGTTGTTGTAAAGAGAAATATTGTAATCCTTCTTCATCAAGAAAAACTTTAACTTTTCATTAAGTTGGATTGACTATTTGTCCATACAAATTTCAACGTTAACAGATTGGTGCTAGAAGGAGGGCGACTCTCCGACTTGAAAAACAACCCTTTCTCCACGAAATTTATGAAGGAAATATCATTATGGATGAAACATCAGCATTCGGGAATCAATCCCATACTCATCCCGAACATACCAACCATCCACGAAGTACAAGGCGAGGACGAGGCCAAACAAACACTCTTGATTCTTAGATGATCACAATGAAAGAAGCCATTGAAAAATTGGTGAATGTTGCCAACAGGCTGGAGCAAAATCAAACTCCCGCCTACCACAAGAAACTGAGGTTGAATCCCCACAAAGGGAAAAAGTTAAACTACCTCCAACTAGAAAGACCCTCCAGTCTTCAGGAGGAGAATCTTCTAAAAGCCAGACTGAAGAAATCAGAAGTTCATCCATAAGCACCAGACCGACTGCAAGGAGAACTAACAGTGTGTTCAATAGATTGGGCTCTCAACATTCTCTCAATTCTCGATGATCAAACAATATACCTAAAGTTCTGATGAGCCTTTGTGACTATCAGTTTACACATATAATCTTTCTTGCATCAAGTTTTTAAGAGAAACTCTTAAAAACTTCATATACTTCATAATCAAATATAACGAATAACATGCTTAAGCGAAAATTTAATTCACATAGCAATAACTTCGTGTAGGGATCCTACCTCAATTCGTGGCGATGATGTAGTGGCTACGTTAACTCAAAATTCTTTCCAAAACCTATTTTTTTCTTCTTCTAAGGATGGCCGTGAAATTGGTTTTCTGCTTCCCTGCTAAAATATCTTTTCAATTTTTGGATGGGAAGCCGTGTATATCACCAGAAGTTGGTTGCCAATAAAATTCCATATATTAGAAATTGGTTAGAGATAGGTTTCTTGTTATAGGATAGAAGGTATATATGAATTAATCCAAATCCAAATCTGATTTAAATTGCCTAATCTAATAAAACAACCTCCAAATAGCTTTCATCTAAACCAAAAATAATAAAATACCAAATCCCATTCACACGTGGCTGCCCAAAACTTATTAATTCCTTGATTGGCTTTAATTAATCATGTGTATTCTTTGAACATCAATATCATGGGCCTAACTTATCCGAAATAATTTTTTCTCGAGTATAAAATTTGCCACTTAATATGAGTTTCGAAACAAGCTCAATATCGATATGCAATTTCTAGCTGGATGAATACTTGATTATATGACCGAAAGCTAAAATTTAACTAAAGATTTTTTTTTTATTAGTCTCTCGGTACCTCAAAATGAACCAAAATATGTCAAGATGAAAATAGATGAAAATTTATTGTCAATTGTTACAATCATTCCCCATTAAAATAATTTCGTCCTCGAAATTTAATTTACTTGATTGAGGAGCTTAGGGTACTTGGCTAAAACATCTGCTTCTCTCTCCCATGTTGCGTCGTCTTTCCTATGTCTATCCCATTGGATTTTGACTAATGGCACTTCTCGATTTCTCAAAATGTGTATATTCCTTTCTAAAACCAATACATGTGCTTCTTCATAAGTCATATCACTCTGCACATCCAATAATTGAACATTAACCACATGGCTAGGATTGTGGATGTACTTTCTCAACATAGAAACATGAAATACGTCATGCATTGTTGATAGCTCAGGTGGCAATACCAAAATGATATGCTACATTCCCAACCTTCTCAAGGATCTCAAATGGGTCGATGAATCTTGGTTCCAACTTCTCCTTCTTTCCAAATCGTAGTACCCCTTTTGCCTTTAGAAATACTTTTTCTCAAACCTCAAATTCTAGTTCTTTTCTTTTCTTATCTGTGTAACTCTTTTCACGATCTTGAGCTATCTTAATTCTCATTCTAATTTTATCTATAGCCTCTACAGTCTTCATGAATTCAGGACCCGAAATTCTCCTTTCACCAACCTCATTCCAACATATTGGCGAACGACTTTTCGACCATACAATGCTTCATACGGTGCCATGCCGATAGTAGCTTGAAACTATTATTGTATGCAAACCAACCAAAGACAAATGGTTCTCCCATTTACCACCTAAATCTAGTATACATGCTCTCAACATATCTTCTAGTATTTAGACAGTTCGTTTTGACTATCCATCGGTCTGAGGATGATGTGTTGTACTAAAAGAAAACTTAGTTCCCATAGCTATCTGAAGACTCCTCCAAAAATTTGAAGTGAATCTTGGGTCTCTGTCTGATACAATAGATGTTGGTATTATATGGAGTTGAACTATTTCTTTGACATATGGTTGTGCAAACTGTTACAGGTTGAAAGTCATACGAACCGGTAGGAAATAGGCAGATTTTGTAAGTCGGTCTACTATGACCCAATGGCATCATGACTCTTTGCCGACTTAGGAAGACCTACTACAAAATCCATCATGATCTTTTCCCGCTTCCATGTTGGTATGTCCATGGGATTTAATAGCCCTGATGGCTTCTAATGCTCTGCTTTCACATGCTGACAAACTATACACTTCGACACAAACCAGACTATTCCTCTTTTCATATTGCTCCACCAAAAAATATTACGCAAGTCTTTGTACATCTTTGTGGAGCCTGGGTGTGCAGCATAAGGAGCGGAATGAGCCTCCGTCATGATCTCCTTTCTTAGTTCTTCATCCTTAGGTACACACCGTCGGCCTTTAAACATAAGTGCCTTATCGCTGTTTATCTCGAGTCCCTTCTTTTTCTCGGTTCCAACATTGGCTCTAATCTTTTCCAAGAAAGGGTCATCTTTTTGAGTTGCTATAATCCTATCCCTAAGGGTTGATTTTAGAATCAAACTTGTTAACTTACCCGATGCTCGAGCTGGTAGTGTTAGCACTTCTATTCTCAGATTTTCAAAGTCTTTAATTAACTGGTTTTGCTGTGTACATAGTGCTGATAAATGACCCAGGTTCTTCCTACTCAGAGCATCTGCTACTACATCTTTACCTGGATGGTAATGGATAGTACAATCATAATCTTTTACTAACTTTAACCATTGTCGTTGTCTCATATTTAATTCTTTCTAGGTAAAGAAGTACTTGAGGCTCTTATGATCACTGTAAATCTCATACTTCCATACAAGTACTGACACCAAATCTTGAGAGCATGAACTACCATTGCAAGTTCTAAATCATGCGTCGGATAATTTTTTTGGTACTACTTTAATTGCCTTGATGCAATTTCACCCTTCCATGCTGCATCCGAACACAACCCAAACCTAGCTTAGATAGATAACAAATCCATCTGACTCTTATGGAATTGCTAACACTAGAGCGGATACCAATCTATCTTTCAATTCTTGGAAGCTCTGTTCACACATTTTAGTCCATACAAACTTCACACCTTTTTGAGTTAGTTGTGTCAAGGGACTCGTTATCTTAGAAAAGCCTTCTATAAATTGTCGATAGTATCCAGCCAAACCTAAGAAGCTCATTATGTCTCCGACATTCGCAGGTCTTTGCTAGTTAGTAACAACTTCAACCTTACTCGGATCTACCTCTATACCATTGGCTGTCACAATGTGTCCCAAAAATCCTATTCGTTCTAGCCAAAATTTGCACTTCTTGAATTGGCATACAGTTTTTCTTTACGTAAAGTTTTAGGAATTGTCCTCAAATGGTTTTCATGCTGTTGAGAATCTCTTGAATATACCAGTATGTCATCAATAAACACAATAACGAACTTGTCCAGGTACTGATGAAATACCCTATTCATCAGATCCATAATACTGCATGGACATTAGTAAATCCAAATGGCATAACCGTAAACTTGTAATGTCCAATCGAGTCCTAAATGCCGTTTTGGGTATATCACTCGACTTGATATTTAGTTGATGATAGCGTGACCTCAAATCAATCTTTGAAAATACGGTCGCACCATTCAATTGATTAAATAAGTCCTCAATTCCTGAGAGAGGGTATTTATTCTTGACAGTTAACTTTTTCAACTCTCGATAGTCAATACATTCACATTGTTGCATCTTTCTTTTTCACAAAAAGTACCGGAGGTTCCCATGGAGACATGCTTGGTTTGATAAAACCTTTATTTAGAAGTTCCTCCAATTGTATTTTTAACTCCTGTAGTTCTTTTGGTGCCATACGGTATGGAGCTTTAGACAGTGGTGCAGCTCTAGGTATCAAATCTATTGTAAACTCCATTTGTATCAATTGTGGCACCCGATAGGTCATTAGGAAATAAGTCAGCGTATTCCTATACAATAGACACTGTATCAATTGTTAATTCTTCTAATGGTATGCCGGGACAACTAACGAGATATCCTTGACAAGTTTTTATCCTCAATAACCATTCCGCTTGCATAGCCGAGATAAGACGGGAGAGTTCTTTAATCTTCGAACTATAAAATCTAAACTCTTTATGTCCAGGTCTCTTGAAGATCACCTCCTTCTGAAAACAAACAATTGTAGCTCTATTTCTACTTAACCAATCCATACCCCAAATAATGTCAAAATCTTTTAATTTTATGACATGTAAATCTGCCTCAAGGATTAGCCCATCAAAATCGATTTGTACTGCCTTAACAATATTATTCGTATCAATGACTCCTCCTGATGGCATACTAGCTTCTAGTATACTATTAGTTTTCTCGCATGGAACATTGATCTTGTCTAGGTAGGTCGTAGATATAAATGAATGTGTTACACCAGAATCAATAAGAACGTAAACATGAATGCTTTAAACAGATAAAATACCTGTAATTACGTCTGGGTCCTGGACGGCCTCATCATTTGTCATGGCAAAAATTCTCGTCTTCCATTTCTTCGCCTATTCAGCATCCCTAATTGGCATTGCCAGACATCCAGAAGCATAGTGACCTAACTTGCTACACTTGTAACATACATTCTTGCTAAACAAACATTCGTCCTTATGGGATTTCTTACACTTAGGGCATGGAGGAAAAAGATTGTTTGATTGTCCACTAGTATGTCCGTTATTCTGCTTCTTGAATTTCTAGAGATCTTATCCTTACCCTGATCATGCCACTTCCTTTTTCCAATATCATTTTGCGGTCCTTGGCTTCGAAGTTTATAACTCGAGAATGATATAGTTTGAGCTTTCTTTACAACATCTCGATAAATGGCGAGTTCATGCAATCTCACTATCTTCCTGATCTTAGGGCGCAGTCCCTTCTCAAAGCTTTTATCTTTCATGAGCTCCGTACTCACCAGATGTGGGGCATAACAGGAAAATTCCTCAAAAGTGATGTCCCTATCTCCATGTATTAGTTGTAAAAAATCTATTTCTTTATGGTCGCGGAGGGCTGGCCGAAAAATTTCTCAGTCAATTCTATTTTAAATTGGGCCCACATCATATTACATTGTTCTTCCTCTGTTCGTGTGCATGATGCGGATTCCCACCAATGGTCGGCTCTGTCGACAAGCATGAATTCTACACAGCACCTTCTGATTTTCTAGACAAGATATGTGTCGAAAGATCTTCTCAATTGTGCGAAGCCATTCCTCTGCTGCCAAAGGGTCATTGCCTCCATCGAAACTAGGAGGACGGTATCTGCGAAACTGCTCAATGATTGGTACACTTAGAGTAATGGTTGGTGCTAGAGCAGGGGTGGTATAGGGACAGTTTGTGTTGCAATAGGTGGCATTGCCGGTGAATCTTGTTCGGTGGGAGCCAATGGTGTTGTTGGAGTAGCTTCTGCCATTAAGACCCGTCTCATTTCTTCCAGTGCTTGTTGCAATTCCCTAATTGCTCTTATGTGTGATATTGGTGCCATTTTCCTTCATACAAAATGGAATAGGTTTGTAATCTTAAGGAAAATCACAAAATCAGACATTGCACAATAAAATGAAAAACTACAACAAGGAAATAACCACTTTTATTATTAACTAAATCCATTATATGGAAAACAATTTTACGAAAGAACGTCTGGTACTGATTAGTTGGAAAGCAAAAAGGAAATTCTACTCGACATCAACCAGATCTAAGCCTAATAAAATCTACTAAAAATCCCTGGCACTACTCCTTCTTGACATCATCATCATCATCAATCCAACCTCCATGAAACCTAGATTTCTTGGAAGGCTGCGACTCATCATCTAAAATAGGTGGAGGTGCATCCTTGCGAATGTACATCTCAGTAAGTGCTCTATCACCCTCGGGATATGCAAGTGCATCATCTCGGGCATATTCCCACTATGTCGTTAGCTCTGTGCAGAAGGCCTCATAGTCAATTTCTCGAGATAAGGTGGGTATAGCAACTTCCCACAAAATAATTGTAAATTGTTTCAGCCATCTCTAGCCATTCTTCTGGCAAGGTATCAAGAAGGAGGTGGGTGGCCTGATGACTAGTGACTATATGTCCCAGTTGCCTCACCTCTCTCCACCTTACTAACATCTCCCTAATGTGTTGGCCCATATCATGCTCCGAATTCCATTGATACTCCTCATACTGCTTCATGATCTTATATTGATAAGGCATCATTGAACATGTCTTCCTACATGTTCTCTTAGTTCGTGCCACATGTGCCAAATCAAATCCAAATAGGTAGGTTTTTTATATATCTTCGAGGGCTAAAATGGATATTCGTAATTTAATGTTCTCAAAATGCACAAATATCTCAATCATATTTTCAAACTCGACTTCTTTAAATATAAATTCATAACATAACATAAATGTCTTGGAATTTTCTTTACCTCAGAGTCGGCGATTTGCGGCAATGGCAGGTGGTAGCAAAATAATTTATTTGACACAAAATTCCAAAAATTCTGGAAATCAAGTTTATGTTTCGCAAATCTATAGAAAGGTGAATCGCGCTCTGATACCAAACTGTAACGCCCAAGTTCTAGTAACCCAACGCGTTACCAAACATGAGCTCATTGCCGTTAATCTCCAAAAACATTTTTTTTTTTGTAAAATGAAACTTATTTACTCAAACTATAAAATCACAACCTTTTTGTTTTTACATATAAACTCGGAAAATTTATGGAACACAGAAGTTTTTGAAATGAGTTCTAAAAAAAAGAGACCAGCAGAAACAATTTTTTTTTTTCGGTTGTGCAGTAAGTTTGCAAAAATTATTTGTCCTAGCAAACTTTCGCGTAAACTTATGAAATTTTATAGGGTAGTACATAACTCATATAAGGACAACAAATAAAAATTAGGGGTCTCCAAGCCTACGTTTGAAGCTCGAAATTATTCCAAACAAGCTAATCTGCATTTTCCCGGATTTGACTGCCACAGTATCACTAAAATTATTACAATAAAGAACAGTGGCAGAATTTTGGATTTTTTTTTTAAAATAGTAGTTCAAACATTAAAATCTTCCGTTTCAAACATGAATTTAAACTACATTTTTGGGACACCCCCAATGATTATTTAACATAAAGTGATCATCTAAATCATTTGAAATTAATTTCTAAAAAAAAATAACACATGACATCCATATCGAACCATCGCCTGGTCTCCGATTACTCTCAAAGAATTAAATAAGAGTGATCATCTTAAGAAAATACTCAGTAGGCTACACATGCTATATGAACATGCACAATCATATATTTAATCATGAATTTTTACTTGTTGACTTCATAAATAAACAAATCGATGATCAAACACTATGCCTAAAGTTCTAATGAGCCTCTGTGACCATAAGTTTGATGAGCCTTTACGACCATCAGTTTACATGTATATAATCTTTCTTGCATACTTCATGAGCAAATATAACGAATAACATGCTTAAACGAAGATTTAATTCACATAGCAATAACTTCGCTAGGGATCCTACCTCAATTCGTGGTGAT
>CAIGRL010279954.1:0-12167 GCA_903798325.1 Fraxinus xanthoxyloides
TTCACTCTCTCAGCCTTTAAATTAATAAACTAGACAACATGTTTTAGGAAGCGGCTGGATCATCTCTATGTGTTCACTCCCTTAGCCTTTAAGTTAGTAAACTAGACCACATGTTTTAGGAAGAACCTGGATCACTAC
This sequence comes from Fraxinus xanthoxyloides, assembly GCA_903798325.1. NCBI lineage: Eukaryota > Viridiplantae > Streptophyta > Magnoliopsida > Lamiales > Oleaceae > Fraxinus > Fraxinus xanthoxyloides. Next base: position 139 of record CAIGRL010279954.1, read on the forward strand.
CTACGTGTTAATTTCCCACCTTTTAGATATAGCAAATATATATCTATCTCTATGAAGTAGCTGCATCATTTCCTTGTGTCCACTACTTAATCAGGTACCTGGATAATTTCTTTGTGGTTTATTTATTTTTCTTTGGATTGTAATCCTAACTTATTTATTTATCTTAATTAACTATTCATAACTATATTTTATTCTCCGTTGCTAAAATATGGTAATTTAGTCGTTCAAGAGATATTCGATATTCTAGTAATAATCTTGTTCATCAATTGATATATAAAAGATGGGGACATTACAATCTCTCCTACTTGTAGAATTTCGTCCTTAAAATTTACTTGAAAAGCTTAGGATATCTCTCACGCATAGTCGATTTACGTTGCCATGTAAACTCTTCCACTGCTTCACTTTTCCATAAAACTTTTACCAATGGAATTGACTTATTTCGAAGTTGTTTGACTTCTCGAGCTAGGATTTCAACTGGGTTTTCTTCGTAGGTTAAGTCTAGTTGCAATTCATAAGGGATGTCTTTTAACACATGAGATGGATTGGGAATATATTTTGGTAACATGGAGACATGAAATATATTATCCACTCGATTCATCGAGTTGGGAAGTTCTAGTTTATATAAGCTACAACTCCTACTCATTCAAGAATTCTAAAAGGGCCAATATATCTTGGACCGAGTTTACCTTTCTTCTCGAACCGTATTGTTCTTTTTACTGGATTTATTTTTACAAACACTTGATCTCCTATATTAAACTCCAATGGTCGTCTCGTTTTATTAGCGTAACTTTTATGTCAACTTTATGCTGTCAGAATTTGTTGTAATTTGTTCCACTGCTCGTTTCATGTCATGTACGATTTCAGGGCCAATTAGTTGTCTCTCACCATCTTCATCCCAATACAAGGGTGACATACATCTTCTATATAATGCTTCATATGGAGGTATACCAATTGATGAATGGTAACTTTTATTATATGAAAATTCTATTAATGGTAGATATTTACACCAGTTACCTTGGAAGTCTATAACGCACACTCTAAGCATGTCTTCAAGGGTTTGTATGGTTCATTCTAATTGACCATCTGTCTGAGGGTGAAATGAAGTGCATAAATTCACTTGAGTTCCTAAAATTTGTTGTAGACTCCTCCAAAATGTTGAAATAAATCTTGGGTCTCGATCGGAGACTATAGAAATTGGAACTCCATGGAGTCGAACAATTTTGCGTATATATAATTCAGCAAACTGTTCCATTTTAAATGTTGGTCGAATTGGGAAGAAATGTGCTGACTTTGTAAGTCGATCGACTATAACCCAGATATCATCGTGGTTATTTGAGGTTCGAGGCAATCCTACAACAAAGTCCATACTGATTTTTTTCCCACTTCCATACGAGAATGGATAGAGATTGAAGTTCTCCAACGGGTCGTTGATGTTCCGACTTGATTTGTTGACATGTAAGACATTTCTTGATAAATGTAGTAATATCTTTCTTCATCCTTGGTCATCAATACAAAGTTTTCAAGTCATGATACATTTTTGTTGATCCTGGGTGTACCAAGTATGGCATTGAATTTACTTCACAAAGTATTTGCTACCGTAATTTCTCATTTTTAGGAACGTATATTCTTTTCCCAAAATGAAAAATTATGTCCTCTGTTTTCTTGAATTTGGTTGTCTCGTTGTTCTCGAATTTGCACAGAATTATATTGAGTAGGGCATCTTCTTTTAGTTCAACTTTAATCTGATCTCTCAAGCTTGGCAGAAGAATATAGCCATTAGTTTGGCATCCTTTGAGTCCAGAATTTCAAGGTTGAAATTTTGAATTTCTTTTCCAACTCTTTCGCTTTTGATTCTTTGAAATTCCCTTTTCGGCTTAAGGCATCAGCAACAACGTTGGCTTTCCCCGGATGATATTGAATTGTACAATCGTAATCTTTCACCAATTCCAGCCATCGTCTTTGCCTCATGTTGAGTTCTTTTTGTGTAAAAAATATTTAAGGCTCTTATGATCCGTAAATATTTCACAAGGTTATAATGTCTCCATATTTTGAGAGAGTTGGATAATTTCTCTCATATGGCTTTAATTGATGAAAGGCATATGCGATCACCCTTCCTTGTTGCATAAGAACACATCCTAAGCCATTTTTGGAGGCATCACTATACATAGTGAATCCACAATTCTCTACCGGTATAGACACAATAGGTGCCGATGTTAATCCATCTTTAAGGGTTTGAAAACTTTTCTCGCATTCAGTTGTCCATTTGAATAGGCTATTTTTCTTAGTTAATTATGTCAGTAGGTTAGTAATCCTTGTTTGATGAACCTTCGATAATATCCAGCTAATCCAAGGAAACTCCGAACTCCTAATACAATGTTTGGTTTAGACCTATTTCTCACTGCTTCTATTTTGCTTGGATCCACTACTATACTTTCTTTAGAGATAACATGGCCAAGGAAAGAGACTTGGTTTAGCAAAAACTCACACTTCTTAAATTTTGCGAATAATTGCTTTTCCTTGAGAATGTTTACTTAGTTTTCTGTATAAATCCTGAAGGCATGGTGACTTCAGATTCAAATTTCATAGGAATAGGTTGAAATTCTCACTTATGTTGAAATTAGTTATCTATAAATGAATGCGTTGAACCATAATCAAAGAGAATTATTGCCATCTTTCCACCGACGAAAAGTGTCCCTGAAACCAAGTCATTATTTTCTATCCCCAATGCTATTCTGCCTAATGCAAACACTATGGCTGGTATTGTATTACTTGATTTTGATAGACAATCTTTCATTATATGTCCCGGTTTGCCACACTTGTAACATACTCTTTGTCCCAGCCGACATTCTCCACCATGATTTATCCTACATTTGTTACAATTCGGAGGGGCTTCGAGGTAGGATTATCATGTTTGTTTTTCTTCTTCTGAAAATTCTTATTGTTAATGTCTCAAGCTCTCTTATTATTGTTACACCTCAGTTTGGATTGTTGCGGTTTATTCCACGGTTTTGATAAGAAATTTGATTTTTGACTCAGGTTTCTAGCTTCACGAGCTTTCACTATTTTGATTTCCGCTTGCTGTGCAATTAATGCCCCTATCAGCTATAATAGGAAAATTCATCTCATGGGTTCCAACCATCCTAACATCTCGATTTAGTTCTGGTCTTAATCACTTAAGAAAACGTTCGACCTTAAGTTCATCTGTACTAACCATATGAGGTGCAAATTGGGATAATTCATCGAACTCTTAATATATTCAGTAACTGACTGCCATCCATCATTGAGCTTTTGGGGGCGGATGGAGGATGTAAAATATTTATTTCTAAAGATTTTACAGAATCGAGCCCAAGCCATTTGATTTATATTCTCAATGCATTGAATACTATCCCACCAATGTCTTGCACTACCTCTTAGCATAAAGGTGGCACAATTACAATCCTAAAAAATTGGAGGATTAAGACGTCTAAAGCGTTCTCCACTTTGTCCTATCTCTGTCCTTGGTTCAACTGGAGTTCAACGGTTGTTCAACTGATCAGCTTGTTGTTCTACTAACTGGGTAAGTTGTTCAACTAAGATATCTTTTCCTCCTCTAGGCATTGTTCTACACATATATTTGACTATCAGTTAACTATAATCATATGCTTATGTATTTTGTGAATAAAATCATGGACCTTTTATATTTATCACTCTAGTGACTTTTAAGTTTAATATGCTAAAAGTTTTATTTCGTGGCCGTTTATTGTACATAAGAGTTTAAATCTAATTTAATAAGATTCACATGTATACAAATATGTGTGTGTGTCTATATATATATATATATATATATAGTGCACGGAAGTTACGTGTATTTGAAAGTACTTTACACATGATTTTTCATTAGCTCTTTCTATTTTTATTCTTTGATGTGATGTAACCGAGCTATTTGGTTTTTGTAGAAGCAACAGCTTAACAATTTAGTTAGTCAATTGTAGGCTTTAACTAGCGAGATTTGTGAAGGTTTTAACAACACGATAGATAGGAAGGAAAATTTGAAATCTTACAAATTGATATTGAACTACACCTTTAAAATCTTAAAGTTGTTTCTCATGATGGAGAAAGGAAGGAAAAAGTGTGATCATGTTCCATTTCACAACAGAAGGAGGAATTGGAAAACGAGTAACATTTTTTTTTACTCCTACCCTCGATTTTCTGTATAACCTGTATGAACATTCTTTAAATAATGTACTGAAGTATATACCTATAAGTTGGATATCTTATTATTAGATTGCATGATTTCCCTAAAATACTTCTTAATTTAGGTTATATTAATGTTTCTTTATGATAAGTGTGGTTTTTATACTTATTCGTAACCCTAAATTATGATATTTTATTGTCTTTTGAATTAAATTCTACCTAATTTATGTTAAATTGTATTTTGTAGGTAAAACTTCATGTTTATTGAAGAATTGAAGAAAAGAGTGCAAAATAGCAAAAAATGAAAAAATCCAAAGTACAAGGACTACATTGGCATGGGCTACATAAATAAATTTATTTTAAGGATTAACTTGCATTGCATGAAAGTTTTTGGACTTGGGAAGAAGAATTAATTTAATTTGGGATTGGAATTTACTGGGCTTCAACTTGGGCTTTTATTAGTGTGTGTATATATATATATATCAATCCATAAAAATAAAAATAAAAACGGAGGGGTTTCAGAGATATAGACTGCGTTTAGTGTAGATTAAAATTAGATTTTAAGTAGATTGTGATAGAAGTTTTAGCGAGAAATTTTCACGTTTCGTCAATTTTTGGTAATTTCTTTCCACTTTTGCATGTTTAAATTCAATATTATGAGTGGCTAAATACTTTTATTTTAAGATGGATGGTGCAGCTTAAGTTTTTATTATATGTTTAATTTCAAAATTTTCATGCCATTTTGATACTTGTTAATTAATTATTGTGTGTAATGCTTTAATTGTCTGCGCAACAATTAATTGATTTAGGAAATACTGAGACCGAGAGGTGATGTATAATTTTACCTCGTGCAATAATTGACATAGACATTATAAGAGATCCAGGGGTAATTATAAGCTATGCAATCTTTGTTGAATTCATATAGATTAATTCGTTTTTATGTGTTTGAATTTAAATAGAGATATAGTAAGTTCAGACATATGAATAAGATTAGTGTTGTTTGAGAAAGATCGTTGGCACGTATAAAAAATGGTTGAATAAATTAGGATTAAATATATGATAAATAATTTAAGTGAAATCAGAAATCCTAACCGCATCATCACATAATTTTATTTGCAATTTTAGTTTGGGTTCGTTATTTTATTAAATAATTTGTTACTTTATTTATTAGAATTTCGCTTAAAAAATAAAATTTGATTTGATTATTAGTTACCATTTTAATTTAAATTGAAGCTAAATTATTTTAAACGTTTATTGCAGATAATAGTGTTTGTGAGACGAGACGATATTCAGAATTAATAAATCCACTTTATTACTTGTCAGGATCCGTACACTTGCGAAATTTCATGAATAAGTTTCGGCGCCGTTGTTGAGGACAAATTTATTTGCTTTAAATTTTTTTATTAATTCTTATTTATTTTTTCCTTTTTTTTGTGTGTTTTTATTTTTATTTTCGTTGTCAATGTCCTTGCATGCGAAGTTCGAGAGTAGGTAATCTAGTACCCTTTGATCTAGAAATCGAACATAATTTTAACTATAGAATTAGGCAACAACGAGGGAACATTATGGCAAAACAAAACAGGAATGTGCAACCGGCACAAGTTACACAACCAGTCGAGATTGATGAAGATGATTTGTCACTTGGACAATTCATCACACCACTTGTTGCACCAAATCAATCAAGCATAGTTTGTCCTCCATTTGGGAAATTAAACTCTCAATTGATGACGTACATTATTTTATTGTTCAAGAATGGAGTATCATTTTATAGGAAACCTTAAGAGAATCCACACAATCACATCTCACACTTTTTTGAGCATCTACCAAAATTACAATTTCCATGAAGTATCTGATGAAGCAATCAAGTTGAGACCTTCCCACACACTCAGAGACGGAGCAAGAGAATTGTTGGATGCCTTACCCGCTGGAAGCATTAGAACCTGGAATGATCTCGTACAAAGATTCGTCACAAAATACTTTCCATTGTCAAACGTAACTAAAATAAGATACGAGATATCCACATTTCAGCAGGATGAACTAGAGAGTTTTCACGAAACATGGGAAAGATTTAAAGACTTGATCAGGAAGTGTCCTAACCATGGAATTAAGAAAAAATCTGCAAGTTCAATACTTCTACATTGGTTTAAACCCAGCATGTCGTATATCAGTGGATGCAACTTCAAATAGGTCTATCACATTAAAGTCACCTAATGAAGTTGATGAATTATATGAGGCGATAGTAACCAAAAATGCCTTATAGCCTTCACAAAGATCCATACATAAGAAGCACACAGGTCAGACACATGAGGTGGATGTTTTCTCGGCATTATCAGCACAGATGTCAGCTTTGGAGAAGAAAGTGATAGATCACTTGACTATGAGAGGTTCAACAAAAGCAGTGCAAACAAGATATTTGGTTTGTGGTATATGTGGTGGAGCTCACAATAATGGGAGTGTCATATGTCATCTCAAGAGATGGAGGAAGTTAACTATAAACAAAATTTTCAATGCCAACAAAACAATTCATTCAACAATACATATAACCCAGGTTGGCGTAATCATCTTAACTTCTCTTGGAGCAACAACCAAAATAATCAGCAACAGCCTCCCCCTGATTTTCAACAACAAGAGAAAAAAAGTCTCTGAAAGATATCATGGGTAAATTTATACAAAGGATCGACCAGTATATGGCAAAGATCTAAATAACCTTGTAAAATCATTCAACAACGATAAAGGGGTTGGAAATTTAAATAGGTAAGTCAGTCTACACTATCTCAGAAAGACCACAAAAAGCCCTGCCAGCAACACAGAAACTAATCTAAAGGAACAGGTGCAAACAATTACAGCAAGAAGTGGGGTACAACTACCTAAAATTATAGTTAAAAGACTAGTAGCAAAGACAAATAAAGTGCTAACTTCAGATGATTAGCAAGTGGAATGATCTGAAAAGTTAACTGAGAAAAAATTGAAAGAAAATTTAGACACACCACAGGCTAAGGCGGTTGTTCCTATCAGAGAATATATACCACTCATTCCATTTTCTCAATGACTGCATAAACATAAACTGGACAAACAATTCTCCAAGTTCATTGAAGTGTTTAAAAAGCTACAAATCAACATTTCATTCGCAGATGCTCTAGCACAAATGTCATCTACACAAAATTTATGAAGGAAATTCTCTCTAACAAGAGGAAGCTGAAGGACTATGAGACTGTGATGCTTACTGAGGAATGCAGTACACGTCTACTAAATAAATTACCTCCTAAGCTCAAGGATCTAGGGAGTTTTACTATACCGCAAATTTCATTGTGCTAGATATAGAAGAAGATCAAGATATTCCAATCATTTTAAGCAGGCCTTTCCTGGCTATTGGAAGAGTATTGATGTCAGTACATGAAGGAACATTGACGCTACGGGTTAATGATGAGAAAATAAATTTCAACATCTATCAAGCGAAGAAGCCTCCAAAACAGGTTGACTCTTGCGATATGATTCAATCAGTTGAGGCAGTTATAGGTAATAGAGAAAAATGGATTTATTCTATGACCTCTAGTGCAGCACATGACTACTAGTTATTCATCAAATGATATATCTTGTACTGGTAAATACTCAGGAATTAATGAAGTAGTTGACTTCATATTGACTCATGAAGCCTATCTACCTAACAAAAATGAGAGCTATATGGAAAATCCTTGGAAACCTCCAAACAATGTCAAACCAAAAGAGGACTTGAAGGCTATACTGGAGTTAAAGATGTCAAATTCTGTCTATCATATAGTGAAGAAGAATACAAAGCCAAAGATAAAGTTTAGAAACGTGAGAGACGTGCCACCTGAAAATCCAATGTAGACAATATGGTTAAATCAAGCTAATGACGTTAAAGAAGGACTTCTTGGGAGGCAACTCAAGCGTTTTTCCTTTTTATTTATTTTGTTTTGCATTCTATGATAGTTTAATTTATTTACGACTCATCATCCATATCCCACTTTCCCTTAAGTCTGCGATATGTTGGTTCATTAGATCTTAGAGCAAAGTAACACTTGTTCCATTTATTTGATTTTTCAGGAACATGACGTCGCGAAACATTTAAACCAATTTCGACCTAGGAGCCAACATGAGTTATAAGAAAACTAGCTATTGAATTACATGTCATATCAGGGGAGTCTTTTCTTCACTTTCTTCCCCTCGCTCCTTTATATGCGGATTTAGGATTTAAGACATTGAGGACAATGCCTAGTTTAAATATGGAGGTGAAAAACATGAGTTTTAATTATTATTTTTTGTGTTTTTGTGTGATTTAATTTTTTAAAAAAATTTAAAAATTTAAAAAAATATTTTCTTTTTGTGTGCTTGTGTGAGTTAGTTGGTCTAGCGGCAATGAGAAATATATTGAATCATAAATTGATCTATGAATAGTGAATAAGTTGTATACTTGGATTAATTTTTACTTTTTCATGTGAAATTTGATATATATTGAGCACGTGAATTAAGTTAAGCATTGTGTATGAATGAGTTGAAGTCATAATTGGATAGGTTAAAATAGTGGACCATAGAGGCAAAATTCAAAACCACTAAATTTTATATTCTTGGACCAAATTTAGAATAGTTTGGGGGATTTCACTATTTTGGAACTATATTGAGATAAATAGGGATTCCATGTGTGAAAAAAATCTTGTGTAGATTGTCCAAGATCAATAGGATGAAATTGGGTAAAAATCTCAAGTTAGATGTAATTTTTCTTGAATTGGTGTTTAATGAGGGACATTGCACTAATCAATGCATAAAAAATTATTATTTTATTTTAAAATTTCTCTTCATAGCCTTTATGACTCGAGCAATTAAGCATGCAATTGTCTTTAAAACCTGATACCAAGGGCAGAAATAATAAAAGCACCTTTTCCGCTATTTTACAACCATTATTTTACAACTCCTTGATTCTCATACTCATTTTTAACCACATTTATATGATAAAATATTTTGCATGTAAATCCAAAAAAATTTCTTAGTTTTTTAACCACACATTCTCCAAAAAATCACTAATCAAAACTCCATTTTCTCAAAATAATGGTTGTCAGACATGGGCAAATCCTTGTTCTTTTGCATTGCTGAAATGTCTTGTTGGTATTTGGCCTAATTGGTGGCCTATTTATTTTTGGCAGCCAAGAACATATAAAATTCAAGAAAATTTGTAACAATAGATACACCCACAACAGCTTATTTAATATCTTTGAAAATTCTCACAATATTACCCCCCCTAATATTGTAGCATTTCAGTCAAATACATACATGTAGACATTTATAAAATCCCTGAGAGAACAAGCTCTTATTCTTTCTTCTACAGAGAAGGCATAGATCATTTATCACCAGCTTGAAAGAGGTGATGCCAAACAGAAGCTGCATGCTCAATTAGGTTCCTTTCTAGAGACAGTACAGAATTATTATAAACAGAGAGAAGTCCAAAACATCACTAGACAAGCAAAAACACAGCAAGTATTATGTCTTAGAATCTATGCAAGATTTCAGTATTGAAATTTGTCCGACAAGATTATTAAACTGAAGGAAAAGAATAACAATGGAACTACTTGGTTGAGTACAAAGTTGAGGCATATCAGAGAGCCTAAATGGGCAGAATCAAAATAGCATAGAAGATAAAGAAAGATGCGATCAAAAATCATTATAAGGGTTTCAAAACCTTCAGTTGAAGAGAACAACAAAATTCAAAACTTGCTGCAGCTGGCCTTGTCCATGTTTAACATTACGAGCAACCTTCAGGTAGGAGACTTAGTATTCACATCAATCCCTTGAGGAAAATTAAAATTTGATTGTCCAACGGTATCCACAAATCCTCTTACTGATACTTCAGGTAACGATGCCTTATTTTCCAACATTTCATGGTCTATGAAGATGATAACAACAGTAATGTCATCGTGGAAAAGTCTCCTGTCCCCCTTATCAAACTTCTTGAGCTGATTATACGTCATCTGTCTTTTCTCGCAGGCTTGTTTCATAGCTGATATGAGAAGTCTTCTGGCTACACCCTGATATTAGAGGAAAAATATGAAGAAAAGCACAAAAGAATATGTTAATCAAAGTGTATATGACAAATAATACTTATGCTAGAAGATAAGAAAATCATACACACCACTCTTGGATTATTATGGACTATCTCAACAGCATCCTGATTTGTCAAGTATTCCCACAGACCATCAGATGCAAAAATAATGAATTTGTCATTTGATTGTAAAACTCTTTTGCATATAGATGGATCAGATCTCAAAACTGGTCGACGAAGAGGTTCATGTAGGTGAAATCGCGGAAAAGATGAATCAAGAGCAAACTCTGGCCTCTTCAGGTAGGCGTCTCCTATGGATCTAGATACCTGAAAATAAACATGGATATAGTCTGGCACAAAATCATAAAGAAAAGAGAACAGCTAAAACATTTGAAGGTGGGGGTGGAGGTGATCAGGAAAACAAAAGATGAGTGGTTGAATGATGGTTACAGGTAAATTTCAAAGCAGGAAAAAACTGGAAAAATGTACAAGTGATTATAACAGTACGAAACAGCAATGATCAGCAGATAAAAAGGCCATCTGCAGTAATGCAGCTTCAAAAAAAAAAAAACTGAGTCGATATATTTGCTTGGCGCCTTCAATATTTAGAATCAACCAAAATTCCTGAAACAGTAGCAATAACAAACTACGTCTTATCCCCAAGAATTTTGGGATCAGCTACATGAATCCTTTTTGGCCACTGTTTTCAATTAAAAAGAATTCCCTGAAAGCAATAGAAAAAAATAAAAAGAAAAGAAAACAAACTGAAAAGGACAGATATTTAAGCCTATCTTGAAGATGATTAGCATAACATCTTCATTGGAACAACACGGCATGCAGCACTTTAAGGTAAAGAAGTAAAGACAAGCTGAAGCAATATATGAGAACAGCACATCCTATTGACAACTCTTGAACTCCAGTAAGGTTGAAACTTACTATATGAAGAGTAGACTATCAGTTAAAAAAATTCCACCTAGAAAAGGGTCGATGCAGCATTCAAGGTTATACTCTTAATTCTCCTGATTAGACATAGTTCTAGTCAAACCTATAGGTCCAAATATCAGTTTATGAAACCATAAAATGTATCTTTAATTTAATCAAATTAATAAGATTCATGAGAAACCACAAAATGATGTCTTCATTAAGTTCCAGGATGCAGCACTTTTTGTATCGCAGCATGTCTGGCTGTTTTGACAGTTGTATCTGTGCGTGAAGCACACTTACTGGGATTGGATACCAATTTCCAATTGACTAACTTTGAGAGTGAATCTTTAAATAAATAAATAAAACGGAAAGGAGCATCCCACTGTTGAGCTCTAGTGTCATATGCATTAGAAAATAGTATGCTGATGGCATGTTTGGTGGGGAAAATTAGGTAGTTCTAGACAGTACAAATGATCCAAAATAAGGTACTGTCCATTTCCAGCCAGAACTATATGCCAAACATACATTGAAAGCTTTTCATGGTTAACAGGGGTAAACCTGTATAATGCCTTTGACGCGCCATACCCCTTGCTTCATAACTACAATATGCGAATCTTCTGGATGCAAAGACATGAGCTCCTTTCTAACCTCCTCAAGACTGGCATTGTGATCCTTGGTCAGCTGCTCAGCCACAATTTTATTTGATCTGTTTACATAACCTACTACAGCCCTAGAATCGCCCAGATTTGCAACAAATAGTGTACCTTCCCAGATTACTCCAACTAGACAACAAGATCCAATTGCAGCAATTAATGGTTTAATTTCATATACCCTTCTGACAAGTGTTAGAAAACCGTCTTCAGTTTCAGAAAAGGCATTC
>CAIGRL010279984.1:0-12309 GCA_903798325.1 Fraxinus xanthoxyloides
AAACAAATCAATTTTCAACTGCACAAGAATGTCCAAATTTTTAGTTAGAGATTGACACCCATTTTTAGCCCAATAAACGTTCGAATTGAAAAAGAGCTATTCAGTTAAAGTTGTAACTCTTTGAGTTATCTGTCCAAAACATTTAGAATCACCTTAATCGGATATCGGGAAAAAAATGTTATGACAAAAATACTGAAGCAGACGCAGAATTTAGAACAACGACTCAGCGCCCAAGTACCGGAATCCTAGCACCCAAGCGCTGATTATTTTCAGCAAGACAGTGCTTTGATGAAAACGATATGCTTATGAGAGATTTCATGTATGAGAAAGATTTCAACAATGGGGGTACAATCCATTTGAAGGAGTCAACGAGACCGACTTATCATTGTCTATGAATCTAGATTGTGGACCGATCATTCAAACCTAAGATATATCGATTATGGAAGAAGGTATTAAAGGGAATCACGTGTTGATCACAACGGAATCAAATGAGGATGTGACAACCAATGAGAATGAAATCAACTCGCATTTTTTCGACTTTATTAATTGTCCAAAAATTGATTTTGTGATTAAGTCCAATGTAGGAATGGAAGTCTACATAGTTGAAATTGAATCGGATAAAAAAAGAAAAGTTCTATTACATTACATCGAAAAGGGTAAGGAAGAAATTTGGAGACTAAATGAAAAGTGGATCAAAGACAAACGAAGAAAAATGAGCTAGGCATCCAAAACTTTCTATAGGTGCCCGTGATTCAATTGTCAAAGTCGAGCTAAAAACTAAAAAAAACGCTTATTGTGAGGCAGTCCAAACTTTTTCCTTTTTATTTTGTTTTTTTAATTTTTTAATTTTAGAATAGTTTAGTTTATTTTAAGTTATTTATATCTCATCACCCATACCCCGTTTCTCATTTTATTTTCAACAAGTTCATTGGTTTATTAGAGCTAGATTTAAGTAACACTAGTTCCAATTATTTGATTTTAATGCTTTATTTGATTTTTTAAGAACATGACATCGCGGAACATTTAAACCAATATTTACTATGAGCCAAACGGAGCAATAGGAAAGCTAGCTATTGAATTACACGCCTTATTATGGGAGTTTTTTCTTCAATTTCTTCCCCACCTCTTTATATCAAGATTTAGAATTAAAGACATTGAGGACAATGTCTAATTTAAGTTTGAGGATTGAAAACTTGAGTTTTCATTTTTTTTATGTGTTTTTGTGTGTCTTTATTGTTTAAGTAAAAAAAAAAAGTTTTGTGCTTGTATGAGTTAGTTAGCTTGACTGACAATGATAAATATATTAAATCATGCATTGATTTATAAATGTTGAATAAGTTGCATGATTAGATTAATTTTTGTTTTTCTATGTGAAATTTGATATATATATTGAGCACATGAATTAAGTTAAGCATTGTGTATGAATGAGTTGATTTTATAATTGGATATGTTGAACTAGTGGACCATATATATTAAATTCAAAACCACTTTCTTGCCCAAATCTAGAATAGTTTAGGGGGATTGCACTGTTGTGGGATGATGTTGAGATATATAGGGATTCCATGTCTGAAATTTAAAAAAAGAATCTTGTGTCGATTGTCTAAGGTCAATTGGATGCAATTGAGTGAAAATCTCAAGTTAGAGGTCGTTTTACTTGAATTGGCGTATGGGGGACATTGCACTAATCAATGTATTAAAAAAATTTATTTGAAAATTTCTCTTTGAAGCCTCTATAACTCGAGCAATTAAGCCAGAAAGGGTTTTCAAAACCTAGAACCCTATAGTCATTTGATTTGGAAGGTATCGATCGAAAGCTTGTTACACGGGTCATTTAGAAGTTTAATGGAAAGAATGCTTCAAATAAGTAAAAATTCTTAAAAAAAAATCAGAAAAAGCAGGTATATAAAACAAAAGACGAATCAAATGCCTTTGTTAAGTCTCAAACACCTGTTAAGAAAATTTGACTTTTGATAAGAAATTGTTAGCCCAGTTAAATCCTAGATATTGAAGTAATCAAACTTAATAGATAATCCTTGTTTATTGTCATGTGGAACTACAATTGGTGAAATTTTGCTTAAACTTGAGAGGTGAGGATAGTAGAAAATCGAATCTTAGTTCACACACTGAAAAAGAGCAAAAAGAATAAGTTTATGGTGTGAATCTTACAAGTGATGAAAGAATATATTTGACCATTAAGGGTCGGGAATTGAAACAACTTATAAATTCATAATGTTATACTTAATTCTTCACATACACACACATCAATTTTGCATTGGAAAAGTAGAAATTGAAACTGTTTATCCATTTAATACAATAATTTCAATCATGAGACAAAATGGCAGGTTATCTAAGCAAAGCATTTTTCATGTTTGTGTGTTTGTTAAGTTACGTTATGGTTTTGTTTGAGGACAAACAAATGTTTAAGTTTGATAGTGTTTGATAAGTGCATTTTATACACTTATTCAAGCTCTAAAATATTGACATTTAGTAATTCTTTTAGTGGAATTATAGCCTAATTTATTATATAATGTGTTATTATGTGAAATTCAAACCCAAAATTTTTCTTATTTTTAACCACACATTCTCCATCAAATCACTATTCCAAAATCCTACCTCATCTGTGGAAAGAACACATAATCGTATTCAATGACATGAATGCAAAGGGTTAGCGTACATTGCAGCTGAATCTGCAAATATCTTAAAAAGGTCCCGGGGTAAGAAGGCTATGAATATAACTTGGAACAAAGATGAAAATAAGGAGTCAAACTCAGATAGGAGAACAACACAAAAGACAATTAGGTAACCTCACCGGCTATTAATCTTCAGTCTGATACTAACTTTTCACAACTTTTGTATACAGGTACGAACCTACCAAATACAAATTCCGTTGGACCCAGTTATGTATACTCAAACTGCAGAACAATGAAAAAGGATTTGAAAGCTTAACAAGAAAAGAATGTTACTCTTGTGGCGTTGATGGAATACATTTAAGCAGAAAGAGCTATGATAAGAGCCAAAAAGGAAGCTTTGTCCAGGACTGTAATCGAGAAGGAAAAACTAGTTTTGGGACTTCTGACTGAATTGGAACATTCCAAGGAAAGAATTAGATATCTGAGCATTGGATCTGCCTGCTTAAACAAAGTACTTGGTTACGGAAGAAACATCAGATGTCAATGCAAGCCTGGATATGAAGGAAAGGTAAGGAGAAAGAAATCACTCAACCAACAAAGCAGTGGAATCTAAGAAATCGCCAAGAAAAGTCATTTGAATCTGCTCCTAAAGCACTAGACAAACCCATTGCCAGCAGGATAGCATCAACCTCTAACACTTCAAAGTAGGTTTTGACTATCTCTAAAAATATGGTGCAGATCACACAATCAGGTAAACAGGTAAAATACCCAGGAGATAAGTCACAACACATGATCAGATATAGTGGTTGTAGTCGACATGGACACCACTGTTTCGCACATAGGAAATTGAATCACTCTAAAAGAGGTAATTTGCCTGCTCACATCTTCAATCAAAATTTAAAGGTAAGAAAAAGAAAAATTTGGATTTGAAAAAGTGATCTTAGGTTCTATGTGGTTAGTGCTGCTTATAAATCCATTCTGCCTAATTCTTGGTACTTTAATACCGGCACTTCCAAACACATGACAGGTGATCACGCTATGTTAACTAATTTTAAAAGTTATAGAGGGAATGGTGACTTTTGGAGATGGTACTGAAAGTAGAATTTGACGCTGGACAGAATAGTGATTATTCTGTGGGCTGGTTTTAGCAAGCAATTACCAGGGAAGAAATAAGAGAAAATGCCAAGAAACAAGAACACAATCTTTATTAATCATCAAATGTGCGAAAATAACCCACAAGCCGAGTTATATAACTAATAAAATTATAATTATCGAAATTTTAACAAAAATAGAAAAATCACAATATTCATACCCAAATGGAAATACGTAATAAAAGAAATAATATCCCAAAAATATGGCTTAAATCAAATTCGTAATCTATGTTAAAAGGGAAATCGAAATATTACCAAAAAGGAAAAAGATAACTAAAATTGTTGATTCAGAAGGGTAAATAGTGGATTTTTCCCTAGAAACCAATGCACACGGAGTAAAGCTGGATAACTACGACATACGCGTCGAAAAGACCTTTCCAAATTGGCGTCATGAGTGTGATTATGATAATCGTAGCCAAAGTTATGGCCAAAATACCAAAACGTGTCCAAAAAGGTCCCCAATTAGAAAAGATCGTCAATTACTTGCTATTTTTACGCTGATTCGCCAACTTATGGTATTTCAGAGCCATTGATGAGCTATCTGACAATTCGACTTCGTCTGACTCGGATCCTCCTATATCAAAATTGAAGGTGTGGGCATAATTGAGATAAATGGATTACCTATGTTGAAAAATGTACTTTCTTTTGTTGAATGGAAAGCTAATTTGATTAGTGTAGGAAATTGTGTGATGATGAACTCATAGTTATGTTTACAAAAAGCATGTGTAAAGTGCTAAAAAATGATGACATTTGTCTTACGTGGTACTAGGTCTAGTGATAAATGTTATTTGCTTCAGTCTAATATTACTTTCATAGTTTATAAAATGACTCTACAAATTTGTGGCGCAAACTATTGTGACACCTAAACTATGAAGATCTTGTCAGACGTACTAAACAGACGCCACATAAGAGGAATACTTAAACTCATAGAAAAAACCAGATCACCGTATGGATCATGCCAAAAAGGTAAGAAAACTAGAACATCTCACAGACTAAGGTCAGTATCTTACCACTTCACATTATATTGAGTTATTTCATATGGATTTGATGGGACAAATTCAAATTGAAGGCCTCAGAGGTAAACGGTATATCTATGTAATCGTTGATGATGTCTCCAGATTTACTTTGGCAAATTTCTTGAGAGTTTCTTGAGAGAAAGTCTGATGCCTTTGAGAGATTTGCCATCTTATATCAAAACTGACCATTGAAAAACTTTTAGAAGGGGTTAAAATTGTAAGAATCAGGATTGATCATGGTAAGGAGTTTGACAATGATAACTTTTCTAATTTCTATGAAAAGAATGGCATCATTCATGAATTTTTTGTTTCTAAAACATCATAACAAAATGGTGTAATTGAGAAGAAGAATAGGTCCCTTCAGGAGATGGCTAGGGTCATGTTAAATAGTAATAAATTCCATGTTAAATTGTGGGTTGAGGCAGTCAATACTGCTCGCTACATTTTATTTCGTGTTTCATTAAGATCAGGCACCACACAAACACCATATGAAATCTAAAAGGGTATGAAGCCAATTATGAAGTATTTTCACACCTTTGGAAACAAATTCTATGTGTTGAATGATAGGGATCATTTGGGAAAATTTGATCCTACGAATGATGAAGGAGAGTTATCCTAATTGTGAGTTTTGGTCTCCAATCACACAAAGAACCAGGTTCAGTCGACACCAAAACGACACCACAAAGCAACAAACCACAACTCTCAAACCATCACTTTCCCAATCAACTGGTTGCTCTCAATGGCAGCCCACAAAGGGCTGGGTGTGGGGTTTAATATAACCTCAGAGATCAGCCACACAGGCTAAAAGAGGAAGAAGAGAAGAAAGCACAAAAGGCAGGGAAGCACTAAGCAAGACACGAGACTTGAGGCGCCGTTTTCTCTCTATAAACCAAAGGCTAATTAATATCAATTCCACACACACGAAAACAACAGTAATGGATATCATAAATAGTAGCAATAGTGGGCTTTTAGGTTAAGGGGATAATAGAGGCCCAATAAGTGGGCTACCAACCAAAAAAGCCATCCAAGTCTTTGGGCCGAGCCATGAGCAACTCTAATTAAATTAGGCTACTACCAATGGCTCAAATAGGTTGTAGTAATGGTTTATTCTATTTGTGGTGTCGACACTACACTTCACTCATCGGCCGAAGGCCTATGAAGTAATCCAAATACAAAACACAGTTTAACATCATTGCCCGGATTTATTGGGTATCAAAACCCAACACTAATCATGATGAAGNTTAAGGGGATAATAGAGGCCCAATAAGTGGGCTACCAACCAAAAAAGCCATCCAAGTCTTTGGGCCGAGCCATGAGCAACTCTAATTATATTAGGCTACTACCAATGGCTCAAATAGGTTGTAGTAATGGTTTATTCTATTTGTGGTGTCGACACTACACTTCACTCATCGGCCGAAGGCCTATGAAGTAATCCAAATACAAAACACAGTTTAACATCATTGCCCGGATTTATTGGGTATCAAAACCCAACACTAATCATGATGAAGAAATGTTCATTGGGTACTCAAAGAATTGTTGGGCTTATATAGTGTATAACATGATGGCTCAAACTATTATTGAGTCCATAAATATTAAAATCGTTGCTGAAGATCACTCTTCCCGTCGCAGGAACCTGAGATTCAGAACTTGAAGTGACATGATGAAACTATTCAAAATACTCAGGTGAACAGTACTAGATATTCTACAAATAAAAGTTAGGCAAAACCTCTTCTACCCAGGTCTGACGAATTTGAACTGGACGTTTTAGGAGGAGACGCTAGAAAAAGATAGTGAACTACAGAGAAGAAGGCAACCGCCTACTTGGATTCAGAAAGCACACAATTTCCATAATGTACTTTCAGATCGTGGTGGTGATGGAATGGTGACTAGAAGGAAGCTTGCTATTGAATTTGGAAATGTGTGCTATACATTACACATTGAACCCAAGAATGTGAGTAAAGCACTTGGTGATGAATCTTGGGTTTTAGCTATGCAGGAAGAACTGGCACAATTCACTATAAACAATGTTTGGGAGCTAATGCCATGGCCAAAGATGCAAATGTAATTTGAACCAAATGAATCTTCAAGAACAAATCTGATGAACATGGAAACATGTTCAGAAACAGGGTACGTCTAGTTGCACAAGGGTACACCCAAGTTGAAGGAATAGAATTTGATGAAAACTTTGCTCTTGTGGCTAAACTTGAATCTAGTAGATTGTTATTGTCCATTGCATCCCAATTGAGATTTAAGATGTTTCAAATGGATGTCAAAAATGCCTTTCTGAATAGGATCTTGAATGAAGAAGCTTACGCGGAGCAACCTAAAGGACTCATCCATCCATATCACCCTGGCCATGTGTATATGCTTAAAAAGGCATTATATGGACTTAAGCAAGGTCCCCGAGCCTGGTACGAAAGACTAACACGTTACTACTTCAGAAGTGATATAATAGAGGGGGAGCTAACAAAACCTTACTCATTCGACATCTAAAGAATGGATTGATTGTGGCTTAAATTTATGTGGATGACAAAGAATTTGGATCCACATCTAAAATACAGTCTAGAGAGTTAGTCAATTTATGCAAAGTGAATTTGAAATGAGTACAATTGGCGAGCTAAATTATTTTTTGGGTTTGCAGGTAAAACATGATGATGCAGGATCTTCATTTCTCAGGCTAGATACTCAAAAAACCTAGTGAAGAAATTTGGCCCGAAAAACACCAAGGCAGCCAGGATTCCCAGGGAAAGATCATCGACCCCAGCCTATCCAGGAGCATGATAGTAGCTTGTATTATCTGATTGCAAGCTATCCTAACATAGCTTTCAATATTGGATTCTGTGCTCGATATCAGGCTAAACCAAAGGAGTCACACATAGCTCCTATTAAACGAGTC
Organism: Fraxinus xanthoxyloides; assembly: GCA_903798325.1. NCBI lineage: Eukaryota > Viridiplantae > Streptophyta > Magnoliopsida > Lamiales > Oleaceae > Fraxinus > Fraxinus xanthoxyloides. The sequence continues at coordinate 7,694 of CAIGRL010279984.1, forward strand.
ATTAGATATGTTAATAGCACCCTTAATTTTGGTTTATTGTACACTAAAGAATAATTCTCATTTTGCAAGATATACAAATGCTGATTAGGCTCGAAACATAGATGACAGAAAGACTATGTCTAGAGACTGTTTCAACATGAGTAATAACTTTGGATGAAGCAAATGCTCAGTGACTATGGTATTGAGCAAGATTCTTTTACCATGTTTTGTGATAATACAAGTGCTAAAAACATATCTAAAAATCCCATGGAGCATTCTAGGACTAAGCACATTGATATTCGACACTAGTTTATTAATAACTCAGTTGAAGATAATATAATTGGGGATTTGTTTTCAAACGTCATGATGTATATTTTATTACGGACTTTTGCAAGTGTCAATTCTGGTTAAGACATGATTCATAACTAATTATGTCTAAATGGTCCTATCATACACTCACGCTTTTAATCTGTTAAATTAATTTATTTAATTATGAGCAAACACTTGGCTGGAATCATGTTTTTCCCGATGATTTTGAACTGATTGTGAAATTTATCCTAAAATACTTCAATTTATTGATCCTTAAAAATTTTATTATTTGTGCTCGATTGACATGAGTGGGCTCTTTCACAAATTTTCAGTCAACAGATCTAAATCTGGAAATTTAACCTTGCCCATATAATTGGAGTGGTTAATTTTGGAATTTATTCTAGGTGAAGTATGGGAAGATTGATAAGCCTTAATCAATAATTGTGTTGCTTAAAATTGATTCATTGAAATATGGGAAGTCATACCGCTAAAATTGGAAAGGTAAAGGGTTACTTTGTAAGTAGGGAGCTGAGCGTGCAAATAACCACCTAATTACAGTTACTTTCTTGAAAAATTCCTCATGCAAATTCATTTAGGCAGTTACCTAGTTGTAACTTATAGAAACTTGATTTTCCGCTTTCAAATTCCAACCTAGGCCACAACCACTTTAAACTCACATTCTCTCTCTCATTTGATATCCATTGGCACTTGATCTTCTGTGTTTTAGTATTTTTCCACAGACAAAAATGACCAAGACAAAGAGTACGACCAGCTAAGAAGGTTATTCCACTCCTGGAAAAAAACCTGTTAGATGGAGTTCACGATAGGGATGCACTGCTACTGCTTCAACCCAGCCTCCTGCTAAACTCATTCCATTAAATCTTAATGAAGAAAGGGCCATTTTTCTTTATAACCCAAATGTTGTTGTCCTGTTGTTGAAAGCTCTGAGGAGAGCGCTCCCTCTCCTACACCGCGATGAAGAACACATAGAAATGAGCGAGTAATTACCTTAGTCGTTAGGTAGATTCCTAAAAAACCTTTCTTTGGACCGATTAGTACTCTTAGTAGTAAGTGCAGCAGGTTAATCGACACATAAAGCTAGGTTTAGGTCCATGACTCCGAGAACAATTATCGCGTTCTCTTGCCATGCCTTAAAGTTCGTTCCATTAAACATTGGAATTGAATTGATGCTACCAGAGATATTGGCAGTAGAACCTAAAACCGAATTAGAGAACAATTAATTTGAAGAGCTCACAATCCATTATATACAAATAATAATTTCAAATAATGGTAGGGCCTATCACTAGCACAACATCAATGTATAGTTTTTGGGCATAAATATTGGCTTGTAAGTGGTACTCTCGTGTAATGATCAAACACGGATAACAAAGAAACATGTCAATCAATAAACCTTTCTTTGAACCGATTTATTGACCACGCGTTAAACCAAATAATCGTCACATGTTTATCACCACAGGTGTATGTGCAATTCGACCAAATATTGACTTTCCTTGGACCGATCAAATATTCGCATGAATAACACACACAAAAATATTTTAATATTCTAAGTTATTTAATTTCTACAAGAGACGCTGCTTTGACAACATGTTGCTTCAATTAATTTACTTTTGAATATTATACCTCTCAAAAGAGTCATTTGTATCAAAATTTGAAAAAGAAAATCACCGAATTTGCATATTTGATTTATTTTAAATCTTTAAAGACCTAAGGGTTAATAATTCAGAACTTTATGAATCAAAAAATAATTATCTAGAACTTTAGGAGTCAATAATTAATTATTCAAAATTTGAGGGTCTACAAATTAATTATTCAAAACTTTAGTGGTCAATTTAAACAAATTATAAACTTTTAGGTGTTTAATTACAAAGTTCAAAACTTTAATAGCTCAAATTAATTAATTTCCGAACTTTCGGGACTAAATTATTAAACTCAAAACTTTAAAAGCCCAATATGAATGAATTTTAACCTTAAGGGGCTGAATTATTAAAGTTTTAAACTTAATGGGCTGAAACATTAAAAAATTGATTTTAGAATTGCAACCCTAACCCTAATCTTAAATTGTAAACAAGGCCCTTAAATAACATAATTTCTACCACAAGCCCCCGCCCCCAAAAAACAACCTAAACTCAAAAAACCTCAAAAAAATTAAAGGGGGTGATGTGCCGCCCCAAAATCTGAAACGACGCTCGTCGTTGTTGGGCGAGTGCTACTGCAAGGCACCACTACGCACAGCGCGGATGCAGCACCTAGGGCAGTTGCCGCATGTCACTGCCGCCGACTACTAAAAAAAATTTCTTTTTGAAAAACAAAATTGAAATTCTGGAAAATCGATCGAATAATTTTCAAATTTAACAAAATTAATACCATAATCGTTAAATTTGAAAACAATAAAATTATACGATAACCAAATTAAAATTTTGATTCTCATTGATTCATCATGAATAGGCTCCGATGCCACTTGTTAGGAAAACTTGTTACCGTCATAATGATCGTTCCATGTTGGACCATCAAGAATTTATGGCTAATGCAACGATTTAGTTTACGGTTTACTTGTGATCTGGGGACCATAACCGTGTGTGTATGTATATATATATACACACACACACACACAGACGTGGTCTTTATACATAAAATCCCACACCTTAATTAGATGATTCAAAACCCAAAATATTGAAACCTTATTTGATCACTTTAAACGAGTTTAACCAAATTTGATAACTTTTAATCTAATACACAATATTTCACATATATGCCCACATATTTAATTAAAATCCTTACAGGCTTAAGAGGAGCATTCCAGGCTTTGCTAAGTATGTGTCCGGATGTATATTTCATGATAAGCTGAGGCAGCAACTGCTACCCCTAATCAGCAAGCACCAGAAGCACAAGGTACTAACTTACCTCCTTCAGCATAGACTGTAAACCAACCTTTTGTCACTAATCTTTGAAGGTAATTTCCATATGAATTTTCCTGTCCACAATCAAGGGGTTAAGTTAGTTATACTTGTTTAGTATACCTAATCTTAATGAATTTAGGAAGTCAAAATCATGACATAGGACCTGTTGCATCCCGCAAGCATGGTGGTGATCCAAAATCCACTGGTGTCAAAAACCCTAAAAGCTGAGATGAGATGGTTCTGCCTTTCTAACTCCTAGCATGTGATCTACATTTTTGATGGTGATGTATCACTTAATACTAACTATATAGGGTACACTACATCTGGATGACTGTATGATTGATACACTTGTGTATTGGTTGGTTTGTTTTCTCCCCATCTTAATAGTGGGCTTCTCAATTTCAAAAAAGGGAGAGTAGAGTTTTTAAGAGTTTTATTATGCATATCTGAAGGTTTTTAAGGTGTTGTTTTATGGCCTGCAGACTATCGATTTGATTCATGATTTGGGGAGAGTTTCATGTGTATATAAAAGAACTAAGGGAGAGTAGTTTATGTGCACTCAACACATACTCACTGAACTGGCATTAAAAGTCCGAAAGTGGTTTTTGAAATTAAGCTAAGGGAAAGGGAAAGATTGTCTGGCATATTATTTTTGTTGGCTTACTTAATATTGAATGATTTTAAAATGTCAAGAACACGTGCCAAAAATGCGAATAACAAGATGCAGTCCAAGAAGGTAGTCAATTCTAAATGACTGGATGGTATAGTTTTCAACAAATTTTTGTGACTACAAATTTTAAGGTTTTATTGCTCAAAACAGGATGCAATCTATGGTTTCTTATTGCAGCTAATACAGATTTTATTCATTATCATCCTAGATATTATTTGGTTGGAAAAATATTTAAGGAATGATTGGTCTAATTATTAAACTTTCCTTAATCTTATTTATTACCATATCAAATAGTATCTGATTTGATTCAAATATGATCTTACCGTGTTGTGATGTTTAATTTTAGATAATATGATCTTGCAACTTGGAAATAACTTTGCATAAGTAGGGCAGAACTTCGAACAGCCAGATAACCCCGCCGTGAGATTAACAAAATTCGGCCAGGTGAACTTGCGGCTACATATTCTATCATCTCACATCAAGTTCAATTGATGACGTGCATTGCTGTATAATCTTAATGCAAAACCATGATCTTCAACCATAATTGAGGAAAACTTATTAGAGCGTGAATGTTATAATCTTATTCAAACTTCAAGTTACTTGGCTTGAGTTAAGATCAGCTACTCTTAATCCTAGTGGTGGTTGCAATAAAATACAATAGTGAAGTGACAATAAAGTCAAGATCGAAGGGTTGGATCCAACTTCTACAACAATTCCAATTTCAAGAGCTCGGATCGAAT
>CAIGRL010279991.1:0-12419 GCA_903798325.1 Fraxinus xanthoxyloides
TTTTTTTTTTTTTTTTTTTTTTTTTTTTTTTGTATTTTTATTTATATTTTTTTATAGGAGATTGACACACATTTTTTCAAAATATATTTTTAAAAATTCATTTTTAACCACACATTTTTCAATAAAATAATATTTTTCATCATATCAATAACTTTTTCTTATCTTTTAATCACATATTTCCCATCATATCACTATTTAAAATACATTATTTCCTCAATAATATCCATCAAACACACTCTTATTTACAAACTGATTCTACAGTTTATATGGAGTTTATATCGTAGATTATATTGCACTTAGTTTTACGTTTCGTCTTATTAATTATCGTAAACTATATTGTACTTAGATTTCCACGTCTCTTTATTTTTCAAGAACAGTAACAATTATTGAAATTGAAGAAAAATATTACAGAAATAAATCCCAGATTAAATTAACACTAATAGAATATATAATAATTGTTCTGTACTATTTTTTGTCTACGATTTTATGAACAACAGGTTCAACCATTGTCTCCAGGTCCTCCAAATCTTGCTTCAAGTCTTCAACCTAATAATGTGTACACATTTCTAATTACTGCAAAATAGAAACTATAAAGGAAAAATAGAGATTTTAAAATGATTAAAAAATGATACCTTATGAATTAAATTTTGAACACTGTGAGCATCCTTTGCCGTGATACTTGATATATTCTCGGCCATTAGAGCTGCTTCCTGGAGTTTACATCCATCTGGAAGCCGATCCGCCACGGTGGCTAATGTCTTGTCCGCTGTGGTTGCTACTTTTTCGATCACCTCCGCCACATCTTCCACTTCTTTTACAGCCTTTTCCGCCTTACCTAACATTCAAAGTAATCGAGTGAGTTTTCATGTCACATTTTTTTTTTCCTTTCTAACGCGTGTGTTTTACTCATGAATTTTATTCTATTTTTAACTTAATTATGAGCTAGGACGTATGAGTAGTGAACACTTTTAATATGTTTCTTAGTGTTATTTTGTAGAAGTTGTGAGATTATGCAAATCAAGGAAAGTGTTAGGTTTTGTGAAATTTTTTTAATGTGATTTAGAAGTTTGTTGCACGAAAGGAGTCTAAGATACTTGGGTTTGTAGAGTCCTAAGTTGTGGAGATCAATTTTATCATGGATTGGAAGTTTAGCTTGAAAAATGACTTGGAGATGAAGTAAGACATTTTGGAACGGAAAAGAAAAAAATAATAATAATTTTAGCAATGTCGTGGCGCCCTGATAGCGGGTTTTTTGCATTTTTCCGTTTCCAAATTTTGGGACTTTTTCTTCATATTGGACTCTACCTCATCCACAATTTCGAGATTTGGCTTTTATAAATACTCCACAAGGTATAGACACTTAATAACGGTGAAAAGACACGACTCAAAAGAGATTATAACAATTAGATCATTGTTATATACATTACAAAAAAGAGAAAAATTGTTTAGATTAGATTAAGAGGATCAAAATCTTGTAAGATAATTGTTTGTTTACTGGTATAATAAATCCTCTTATTCCACATTTGTTTCTTGATTGTTGTGTGATCCATTAAATTTCATATTATTCATATTTTTCGTCTTTAATTATTTGGTCGGTTTCTCAACAAGTTATATCAAAACGTTCTTGATATCTGGTTGGTTCATAAGAAATTTGAAATTTCGCTTTTGGATCGCAACAGTAGATTTTCATTATGGCAAATCAAGATACAAGCGGTTCTTAATTATTTGACCGGTTTATCAACAATTGATATCAAAACATTCTTGATATCAAGGTTGATTCATAACAAGTAGTATCAGAGTCAAGGGTTTTTGGGCGATGTCTTGGGAGGTCCAAATTAACTATTAAAGCAAGGTTGGAACAATGTCGGTTGTTCAGGGACGACAACTTTGAAATTTAAAATTTCGCTTTTGGAACGCAACATTATATTTTCATTGTGCCAAATTAAGATGCGAGCGGTTCCTGCTCAATTGGATCTTAATGATACTTTGTTGGGGATTGATAGAATGCATGCAACAATGACCGTGGAGGAGAAACAACGGAAGGATCGAATATCCCTATATCAGATACATCTTCATCTTTCTAATAAAATTCTTCAGGACGTAGTAAATGAGAAAATTGTCGTTGCATAGTGGTTGAAGTTGGAGAAGTTTCGTATGACAAAGAGCTTGATAAGTAAGTTACACTTGAATCAACGCTTATATTCTCATCGCTTGACGGAAGGTGGGTCTTTGGAAGGTCATCTTTGATGTTCAAGGAAATCGTCCATGATTTGGAAACAATGGAGGTTAAGTATGATGAAGAGGATTTAGGGCTCATATTGTTATGCTCGTTGCCGCCTTCATATATGACTTTTAGAGATACCATTCTCTATAATCAAGATACTCTTACAATTAACGAGGTATATGATACGTTTTATTCTAAGGAGAAGATTAAGCATCTGATTGTCGGTTATGAGGCTCATGAAGAGGGTCTTGTTGTTCGTGAGAGGAAGACATGTAGTCATAGCAGGGATAGAGTCAAGGATAGCAATAGCAGTAGCGATATAGTCTGTTGGTATTGCAACAACAAGGGGCACATGAAGAGGGATTGCTATGAGTGGCGAAAGAGGTTTGCTACTATAGATCAGTATGAACAATCAGAACATTCCAGTAATATTAATCTTGCAGAAGAGAACGGTGATGGAGATTTGTTAGTGATTATCGAAGGTGACTCCAAACCAGACGAGGATTGGATTCTTGATTCAACTTACACTTTGATATGTGTTCAAACCAGGATTGGTTTTCTTCATATGAAACAGTTATAAAGGGTTCCGTGATGACGGGAAACAATAAATCTTGTGGAATTGCTGGGATTGGTAACGTCAAATCAAGATGTCGAATGGGACGATTAGAACACTTGGCCATGTTCGACATATTCTAGGTATAAACAGAAATTTGATCTCTTTGAGTACTTTTGATTCAAAATGGTATAGGTATACGGTGGAGGTGGAGTTCTGAAAGTTAGCAAGGGATGCCCGGGTCGTGTTAATGTGGCGGAGAAAGTCCTAGTTATATGTGTTGGAAGGTTCGGTGATCATGGAGGAAGCAGCTGTAGCTTATGGTTTTAGTAATCGGTAACTCGGGTAGAGTTGGTTGTGATCGGGTTGTTAGTGGTGATTTGAACAATAAAATTGGGAAACCTTCTAGTAGTTCAGATGGAGTTGGTTGTGATCTTGTTGATTATGTTGCTCATGGTGATTTGATCAGGTTTAACAACTAGGTGGAATTAGGGTTGCTTGTGGTAATTCAAGCAAGTTTATTGACTCGACTGGAGCTGGAAGTGAACGGATTATTCAAGCAAGGATGACGCGCAATGTAGTTCTGCTGGTATGCAAAGCTGGAATGTAGTTCACAATTGCTGAGTATGCTTGGAAGGGGCATGACATGGGATATGGTGGAAGAGTTAGAGAATGACTTGAAGAGTGAAGATTTAATTCCAAGTTATGGAATTTGTGTCTAGGTGAGATTTGTTAGGTTTTGTGACAAAGATTCTATGTGATTTAGAAGTTTGTTACATGAAGGAAGTCTAAGGTACTTGGGTTTGTAAAGTCCCAAGTTATGGAGATCAAATTTTATCATGGATTGGAAGTTTGGCTTGGGAAAGGATTTGGAGATAAAGTAAAACACTTTGGAACGGAAAAGAAAAAACAATAATAATTTCAACAAGTCCGGCGCTGGCGCCCCTGAACGGGACAATGAACTAGGAGCAGAGGCGATCGGGTGGGCGGGTTTCCATTTTTTTTTTCATTTTTATTCGAATTTTGGGACTTCTTCTTTATCTTGAACTCTACCTCATCCACAACTTTGAGATTTTGCTTCTATAAATATTCCACAAGGTATAAACACTTAATAAAGGTGAAAAGGCAAGACTCAAGAGAGATTATAACAATTGGATCATTGTTGTATACATTAGAAACAAGAGAGAGTTGTTTAGATTAAATTGAGAATGAAGATCTTATAAGACAATTATTTATTTCTTGGTATAATAAATTCTCCTCTTCCACAATTATTTCTTGATTGTTGTGTGATCCATTAAATTTCATATTGTTCATATTTTCCTTCTTTAATTATTTGGCTGTTTTCTCAATAAGTGATATCAAAACGTTTGTTATCGGATTGGTTCATAACAAAAAGAAAAGAGAAAACAAGGTTATTGACATGGATGAAGGAGAAAAAAGGAACGAAATGGCAAAAGAGTCAAATCATAATATTAAGGAAAGAAGAGTGGCGCTTCATCGCCATGAAGGGAGCACACCAAAGTTGTAGCGTTGCAGCGCCGAGGTGCCATGAAGTCGAGATTGGGGGAAAGAAGTGTGTCATTGTGGCGCCTCAGGGTGTTGTGAAATGACGCTACAGCACCACAATCGTTCGTCGCAATGCCACCTGTACATGAATGGAGTCCCTTTTTTTGTGCCCAATTTTAAGTCCACAAGAAACCCTAAATTCACACAAATATGGGGAGGAGTATAAATATAAGTTATGGCACTTTTATGGGGGTTCCGCACGTTGAGAGAGAATACAACAAGAGATTGAATAGCGCAATTCAACGAAAAAAAATCATGAAATTCAAGTTTTAAAGCATTGATTGAAAGATGAAGAAGATCTTTGATGCAAGATTAATTTCTTTTTCATATATCTTTATTCAAAATCCGATGATATATTCAATAACAACTCTTTTTTTTTTTTTTGTATTATGAGTAGCTAAATTTTATATTAGGGCAAACAATATAATATATTTGAGACCGTTTATTTTTCTATTCAAGATTTTTGTTATTTTATCATACATGTGTTGATTTTGCTGTAAGTTTAATGCTTCAAATTACTTGATCCCTAATTTGATGATTTTGTCAATCTTTTACGAATCGAGATGTGAATTTGAGATTTAGACCATATAATAAAATTCGGTATATTAGTGTAATGTGTAGAGATGTCTATACTAAATATTGTGATCATTATATGAATTTGTGGAACTGCTATTCCGTTTAACTAAGGTTGATTCGCATAGAGATATGTGATTAAATTAGTTAAATAGGTTCAATGAGAACTCAAGAGGGATAAATTGAATACAATTTAAGAATTTGATCAAACACTACATTAGACTCTTGATCTTGAATTAAGACATAAAGGTGATCAATATGTGAAATTGTTCGGCCCTAATATCCGTTCATTATTTTAATTCTCAATCAATTTTTGTGTATATTTTAATTAATTTCAAGTGTTTAAACCAAAAATTCATAACAATTTATAATTCTTTGTTTGCTTTCATCGAATAGGAGTTAGAAAAATCTGATTAAGTTCTAAAGTATAGTTCTCGTGGGAACGATAATCCGAATTCAAAGGTCCACTATATTACTTGTTACGATATCGTATACTTGCGATAGAAAAAAACACAACACTTTTCTATTAACTTTCACTACGTCAGTTACCTTCTAAACTCCAAAAACCATTCCAGTTTTTCTTCCATAAAGATAGCAGCAGTGGCAGTACAGATCCTAAGAGCCACTTCCCCCTGCAGTGCACCAAAAGAGATGGTTTGATGTGTTATCAAAACGTGACCGCTATTTATAAAAATTATGGACATATTAATTTTAAATAAATAAAATCGTTTCGTAACAACTTTAACTTTTACACAACGACCAAGTAGGGTATTATTGTTGGAAATATCGAAGAGGAGAAAAAGGAGATGGAAACAAGAAATGAAGAATAAGGCTCAAACACGTATGTGATACGTTATCCTAAAAACGATATTTGCTTCTTCTAGTATGCTTTTAAGATTTCCGGCAAATAATTTAGAGGATTGACAAACTTTCAAGAAAGAAACACAAAAACAAAAATGATTCTTTCTAGTCTAACTCGTTAAAAACTTAAAGAAGGTTTGTATATGTATTCGAATGTGAAAAATCAACTGTAGAAATTAATGAAGAAATCTTATGTTGTTTTCTTGCATTTGGAATTGAAAAGTTATCACATATTTATGGATTTCTAACATTATAAGACAAAAATGCTCCAAACATTCGTGAAAAGTTGAGAACTTTCCACCAAAAGGCACCAGAAATTCAAATGAAAAATCGGTCCAAATGCATACGCATAGTAGAAGCAAAATTATTTCATTTTCTTGCAGATAACACATGGTTAAGCGGAAATCACCCAATATTACCTTCCAATTTCATACAACACTTTCTTTCAATTTCATCATTAATTCATTCATATTTCAACCCAAATTTTGAACAACAAATAATTGTAGTAATTTTATAACTATTATGTCGGTTCGAGATAAGTTCATACCAATTGGAGAAGCCAGAATTTGAAGGAGCCGGTGATGGTGACTGTACAAGCTGATCATCTTGATTGTTCACTCTTTAACAAATGCAACTTATTTTCATGAGTAAAACGATAATACAAGACAACCTCAATGAAACCAAACGAACCTCAAGAAATTTACATTTCCAACTTGGGCTGACTATATGCCCTGGAGCTGGCACTGATGAATCTTAGCCCTTGATCCCCACAATAGTAATATCCCAAGTTACATTGCTGCATACAGCATCGGTGTCGTAAACCCGAGCCGACAGAGAGAACCCTGTACCGGTTAAGTAGAGTAACCAAGCTTCGCAGTGTGTATGAAGATGTAGAATTTCTTGCAGCCATGACTTTGTGCTCACAAGAGTGCAGAATTTGATGCATTGAAGTGAAGGAGATTGTAGCCATTACTGGCTTTTTAATTACGTGTACAGAATAGAATGCTTGCATTGCTAAAAGCTAAAAATTGCTTTATAGAAGATCCTAACACGCCAAGAAATGATGTGGCCATCTTCACACTTCAAGCTAAAGTTTAGTTTCTTAACAAAATGTCACCTGGCTGTTCCTTGCAAGTTTAAACTCGAAACTGTTCCCATAATTCTCCTTTATTCCCTTTGTTTATGGATTAATTCAAGATGTTTCAAACTTTTCGGCCTTTTTTTGTCTTTCTAGTTTTTCTGTGAAAATTGCGAAGGTATAACGTCAATAAATAATTAATATACTGATGAGACGAAGACAATACTATCTAATTATCGGTCTAATTATATGCCTATTTGAATGAAAGCAATAATCAATTTAATGTTGTGATTTTCATGTTTGCTTTAATTCCCATATATTCGTTGTAAAAATAAATTTGTTAGATTTGTTATAAGTAATTTAGTAATTTAATTTAATTAAACTTACTTTTCATCCATACATTTCGTATATCTACAAATTATTATTCACAAATTTCATGGGACATACATCTTATAAACACTTAAAAGTATTACCAAACAATCACTTACGAAGTTTTGTGATGTGCGTGGTACCCCCAATTTATGCTTATGTTTTGAAAAATAATGCTATGCAAGAAATGATATAATTTTATCTTGAAGAGAAATAATAGAAATTTCTCAACACTTTTGAAGTGATTTTCTATAATACAAGAATAATGTTATTCAAGAAATGATTTATGCAACTCAGTTATTTCAGGGGGCCAAAGTGAAAATTCCAAAAAATAAAGATCGAATGACAACAATCTGAGAATTCAGGGGATGTTATGCATAATTCAGAAAATTCATTAGAATGTTTAGTCACAATAAAAAAATTCAAGGACTAATTTGTGCCAACCAGAAAGCTCAAGGACCGAATTTAACCATTCAAAAAGTTGAGGGTCTAATATGCAGAATGCTGGAACCTCAATGATGGACTTGCATAATCAGGAAACTTCAGGATCAGACCTGCAATTATCAGAAAATGTAGGAACAGACGTGCATATTGCTGAAAGTTCATGGATGGTTCCCCAATTTTGCAATCGAGAGAGCTATTTTTGTTTCGTCAACCAATAAACTTCTATTGCGAGAAGTTCAAGCATCGAGATTGGTCGATCACAATTCGCAACATATGAGCTTAATCTTAGCTCTCAGCCCTTCTATCCCTAATCTAGTGACTATGCGGCTGATGCTTTTGGCTATGTTCGAAATGGGCACTAATAGAGAGATCTCCTCCAAATCACTGGTACGGCTAGGGAAATCCATGAAGTAGATTTGATGGAATTATTTGATCTTAAAGGAGATCCAATTGGGAGAGAATCAAAAGATTCCCTTTTCGGAGCACGAAAAGATTGATGAGATTTGAGATTTTTCAGTCGTACTTGATTAGTCTTGACGTTGTCCCTCAACTAATGAATTTGTTTCAGACGAAAGCTATTACAAGTAAATCACGAGACATGTAAAATTTCGAGTTGTGATAAAGTAACATAAGTTATAAATTTTGCCTGTATCTTTTAGACTTTAAATTCCGTCTCTTCGCACAGGGTAAATTCATTTTTGTTCGTAGATATAGCATAGTCTCATCTAAACCACGAACTTTCATCTAAATTGATGACAATCAATGAATAGAATGATTCATTGACTTATTTAAACAAGTCATTATTGAAGAGTCACATCGCTATCGTCTCAATGAGCTTACAAAAATTAAAGTCCAACAAGTGCAAGAAATTGGACCTCGGCTTTAATCTTCAATTTGATAATTACGGCCCACCTATTTTAATAACTTGTCTTCATTTTGGAAAAAATTATAAAATGATGTTGATCTGACTCCACTCGGTCAAGACTCAAACTTGGACCCCTCGAATAAAAGCATAATTGATCACCCACCCACCTCCCAACCACCAACTGTCCTTTAAATGAGTGTGAATGCAAAATAAAATTGACATTTGAACGAATGTGAAACAAATATTTGTTCACCAAACCATAGCTACCTTAAACCTTAAACATGCATATTTGTTCTTACTACCACTGTACTAATTCAAGTTTGCGCACACGTATGATTTGCTTTGCAACCATACTACTTGTACAGTTTTCTTTACAAATTCTTTGACAGATAATGAGACAGCATGCATTTGGCCTTGATTTGAACCATCTCAGCATCTGTCAAAGAACGTGTCAAAAGTATTTTTGTATAAATAGCTGAATTCTAGGCTTTAAGAGTTCAATTTATAATACAATTCTATTTAGTGCCGGTTTGATTTCCATTAATTGGGAAAAAAAAATGAGTTTTGGATATTATTTTTAGTAGAATGTGTGGTTAAAAATTAGTGAAAATTTAGAAGAACGTGTAGAATATTTTATTGCATAAATGTGTAGTTGAAAATGATCACGTAACAAATCTTAAAATAAATTAATGGAAATCAAAGATGCCTTGTGTTTTGAAGAACAAGTTTCAGTGGTCCAAAATTGAACACTGAAAAATAAGTTACTGCCAGCTTGGGCTGGGCTGGATAAGGACTAGTCCAAGCCCAACACAGTCAGCCGCCATGAAAATTATACTAAAGCAAAAAGTCAAACAAGAAAAAATTGTAAAGGAAGAATAAGCCAACTACTTTTACTCTCCATTATCGTCAAGAATTTATTCATTCACAGATCTAGAGGTTCATCTTTCTCTTTCCGTTTCTCCTTTACCTGAAAATTCAAGGCCCTTTCCTTTTTTTCATTACAGAAGGGATGATTCATGGCCTTTTCTCACAGGAAGTTTCTGAATGAATCACTAAATGATCCTAGTATAGAGCGAATGTGCACACCATATTGTAATGGAACAAAAAATCAGGATGGTGCTTGTCCAGTTACATGTCTTGGTCTCTGTTTTCCATTTTGTAACCACCCAATATTGCTTTCAATCCCGCCACCGCCGCCTGAACCACCCAACAACTACATCCCCGGTTTTGAGCCACATCCGGATAAACCTAACAAACTCTCTCTTTTACTCACCATCTCTCTTGCTGTATTAGCCACAGTCTTCTTTGTCTTTGTTTGTTACACCATCTATAAGTTGTATTCTAATTGGCGGAATTCGAGGGCGGCGCGGCAGCAGCCACCGGAAGAGCAGGAGGAGGGAGGCCAAGATCATTATTTCGATGAAGATCACTTGCCGGTTATCAATCCAATATGGTACATCAGAACAGTTGGGCTTCAGCCATCGGTTATAAGTGCAATTACAATAGTCAAGTTTAAAAGAGGCGATGGACTTATTGAAGGAACAGATTGTTCTGTTTGTTTGAATGAGTTTCAAGAAGATGAAACTCTTAGATTGTTGCCTAAATGCAACCATGCTTTTCATATACCTTGTATTGATACTTGGCTTAGATCACACACCAATTGCCCCATGTGTAGGGCTGGTATTGTGATCAACACATCAAGCTTGCCATCACAGGAGCAAATTGTGCATAATTCAGGCTCCGTGGAGGAAACCCGAGTCGATATTTCAGAGAACGAAGGAGAACCTGGACGAGAAAGAGAGGAAGATTTCGAGTTGACAGTCGAGATTGAGGATGAAGACGAATCAAAGAGACTTGAAAATAGTCAAGATTTGGATTTTGAGATTCAACCTAGGAGAAGATCAGTTTCAGTGGATAATTTGTCAGCTTCAATGATCAGTGCTGCTATAGCAGATGCTTTCTCATCGCAGCCTAATCGAAAGTCAGAAAATCAATCAAATACGAGTATTGTTCAAAAGAGATCTGGCAATATTCAGAGCCTATCAAGATTAGAAGCAAGTTCGTCAGTTCAAAGGGCTATACAAACAGGGCCTTCTTCTATGATAGAGAGATCACTTTCTTGCAGTGGAAAGGTACTGCTATCAAGGTACAACAGCATGAGCCGGAATTCGAACTCGAATATTTCTAGGTAATTTTTCAGGTGAAATATCTGAAAATTGAGATGATTCAAGAAACTCTCAATAAGGTGAGAATTTTCGCTTTTGAGTTAATCTCTAATAAGTACAATGATTTATTGTGTAATAAGAATGTATGGCTGATCCAAGAATATACAGTTTTTCTCTTGAAATCATAGTTCAAGGCAGTGAAAAACACTTGAGAATTGTAAATAACACTTTAGAATTCATAAAATTTCACAATACTTTTCAGGGTTCTGCAACATGAATTTGTCTATATTATATTTGAACCATTTTTTTGAGGAAAAGCCGGTTTTGAGTTTGCTTCACCTTTTGTTCACCAAACAGGGGCCCATCTCAACGGGTCATTTCAGAGGGATAACACCTACTTAATCGGCATCTACACTCCAAACCAAGTGAACTACCCTACCTGAAAAATGAAGGGATCAAGGATGGATACAAGTATCTGTCTACAAAATTATTGAAAACTAATATAAGTAATTGATATAATGTCTGTATTATAGTATTAATAAATTTCAAGCAAATAAGCTGTGAATTCTGATAAGAAATATTCATTACATGGATTTCGAGATATATAGTACTCGTTCATAAAGATTAACTTACACTACTTTTTACTGCGAATTCATGAAACGCTCTGATACCTATATATACAGAGGTTAACGAAATCAACAGCCTTGTTTTATTCCTTAACCTATTCCTATAATCTGTGCTTAGATATGGAAAGAAAATATACTGCAATCAATTTACAATATGAGTGAAATCAGTAGAATCAAGCTTTATTTTTTATAACAATAGATGTATGTGAGGACTCATTTTCAATCAAAATTAAAGCTAAAAATTCATATGAAAAAAGATATAATGAGACCTCAAAGAATAAGAGCCATAGGTACATTTATCTCCATGAATGTTTTGAGGTTGAGAGGAAGAGGGCATGGATAACAGAAGACACCAAACTCTGAGACAATCAAATATTTAGATTACTAGATTTTCCATTTCTTTCGTCAAGGACAATCAGAGAAAACAAAAGGGACTCTCAGGGGTCATACTGCCAGTATAAAACCTCAGAAATTAAGCATTGTACAGAACGTGATGAGATGCTATAAAAAAAAATAGAAATCTAATTTCTTAATGAGTAATGCTATAGGTACAGGGAAATTTTTACAAAAAATTTACAGGATTTCTCATGGCACAGATTCATTGGCAGATGACAAAAGACCAAAAAACTGTCTACAAATCGGGTGCTGCTGTGAAAGAATCCCTGTACCTAGGGAGTTTTCCTTTTTCAATGCACAGTAATGAAATTTACTCAAAAACATGCTAAACAGTAACTAAAATTCCTTGTCGAGCCAGCATCCATAACAAATTTCCAAGATTACAGGCTGCAAGACTGCATTAATTAAATACCAGTCTAGGATCCGTTGTAAAGATTAATGTACACTGTTTTTACTGTAGCTTCACGAAGAATAATGCTCGGCAGTGGATAGGAGAAGTATTTGTGCCTCCACAATTATATTATCTGTCACCACAAAGCCCTTTGAAGAGTCATTGGGGTCACACAAAGACATGAGATATGGAAAACCCATGGGTATCAAAAAAAATATATAATAATAATAATAATAATAACCTCTGCTCCAAATATGTAGCAATCATCAATAAGATATCCATTCGCAGCATCATTGAAAGTACTAAGA
>CAIGRL010280035.1:0-10431 GCA_903798325.1 Fraxinus xanthoxyloides
TTCTTCTTTGAGAAATTGAACATGCTATATATGAACATGCTGTTTATATATATATTACAGTTTTTGTGTGCTTGTACGAGTCAAATAGTCTTGTTCTATGATGAATATAGTTGAGTGCATGTATTAGTTTGTGAATGGGGATAAATCATGTGCTTGAGTTTTCATTTCTGCTTATCCATGATTGTGACAATAATTAAGCACTAAAATGTGAGGTGTAACGTCGTACAACAGGAAAGTTCACATGTTTAGACTATAGAGATTACCTAGGTGCTTAATCTCTTAAATCATGATTCACAACATCCCTTTGACTGTATATATATATATATATATATATATATGGATATGGAACGTGCTAACTAGCGAAAGTGATGGTTTAGGTCTGTGCATGTCATAAGATTTGTGTGGAGTCTTTCGACTTTCTAGTAAATGCTATGAATCTAACCCCCTATATATTTTGATTTTTCTTTTATAGAATATAAGGAAATGTATTGATTTAGCTTATGTCTCACACCGGAACATTTTTTACTCGAGTAATTAAGTTTGTGGGGTATCTTGATACCTGGTACCCTTTGGTATTCAAAAGTCGGGGAGTTACCGACTAAAAAAAGCTCGCTACAGGGGTCAAGAAAAGAAAAATGGGTGAGATCAATAATGGGCTAAAAAAAATTTTATGCAAGAGTACAAGAAAGAATTCATTGTTGGGGGCCTAGATAATTAATGGTTTTGAATCACCTAGTATAAGCTAGTTTGTTGAGCACTCACTATTAGGAGAATCATCACATGAATAAACTTATAACTTTCTTAGAATTACACCGTGATGAGAGCGTAAAAGAAAATAGTTTTTTTTTGGTATGTGAATCTCACGAGTGGTAAGGAAAGAATTTTCCATTGAAGGTCGGAAATTGAACCAACTTGTGAATATTCGACGTTACACTTGATTTTTCACATACATACCCATTTCCATTGGATAAGTGAAAGTTTTCTATTTTATTGTAATTTGAAGTCATTCATAGATATGATACAATGTTCTCAGTACTAAGTTAAATTGCAAGCCATCTGACTAAGTTTGCGTGTGCTGTTTCTTGTTGATTTTCTGTGTATATGTGTTTACTCGAGGACTAGCAAAATGTCAAGTTTTAGGTATTTGATAAGTGTGTTTTACACATGAGTTTTATACCAATTTAACTTAATTATTGGCTAAATTTTATGATTATAAAACGTTTTCAATGTGTTGCTAGTCTTGTTTAAAAGAGGTAGTAAAGAGGTGAAGAAAAGGGTGATGGAGCAAGCAAAATGAGAAAATGGACAGAAAAATGGCACCCAAGCGCCGTACAAGTAGCATCAATGCTGACACGACCCGTCCCAAGTCACCCTAATGGATTTAACACGTGTCAGGCGCAGATGATAGATACCAATGAAGTGTCGGACCCATCACCAAGATAACTTTGACCTGTTCTAACTGCGACTCACTTTTATAAAAAATTTGACACAGTTTCCGGTAATATGGACTAAAACCACCTGAAACAATACTCAATATCATCAAACCACACATATAGTATAAAACAGGGTACACCAACCCCTCAAACTATTCAAAATACAATAGTGGGGAGTTGACTTTTAAAATATCTTACAAACAAAAGCCTCAAAATACTCACTATGCAGTGAGCCCATGATATGGATACATGAAATTACAATTTAATTTTTCTGACAATACATGCATGTTTCCCAAAAGAAATATGTATTATGTAATTTGACAAAATGAGTCATACGATTAAAGACAAAGCGTGGTTTAACTCGATGGATCAATAGACTCTGATGCTGCTCAATTCAGCTACTATCTGATAATAAAAAAAGGTGACAAAATATATGAACTTGTAACTTAGTGAATGAATATTTTATAAATAATATTGTTTTCCTTCCATTTATGCATATTTTTCTGAAAATTCTTACTCTTTTGAAACTTTGAGAAATTTTGAAATATGATTATACTCTTAAAAACTGAAACATGACTGCATTATTAAAATCCTTCGTTCTTGATTCTAAATGAATAACTTTAAAGTATAACGAATATAATCAATCTAGTATATACAAAAATCTCTGAAATCTTTTGTTGTTCAATGTTATAAACCGAAAGCTTTATACCGAAAAACTGAATAATCTGGATTCTATAATCATAAATCCAATAAGCTATAGGAATATCGAAATATCACACCAAAAAAGTACCTTGGAAAACCTTACTCATGTATCGATTGATACCGACATGGCAAAGCTATTAAATTCTGAAATTCCGAGATTCTGAAATTCTATAATTCTGGTCATATGCACGCAGAGCTATAATGTGGTCATATACTATGGAAACACATTCACATCATTGCAGACTGGGGTAAAATCACTTAGGTACTTTCTGGTGGTTTTTAAAATGACTTTAAATCTATTGAAATACGTAATATGAATATAACATACTAGAGAAATGATTTCAATGAACTAAATTTAGCTTTAAAAGAACTCATTATGATATTCATTTGATTCTGGAAATCATGAAGTCATATTATGTATATGAACTAATTAACTTTTTGATATGATATAAATTTAATAAATATTTATTACTGAAAAATAAACTTTTCCACTCATTGTACAATATCGCGATGATGATTAATTCAGCTGGTAAGTTGTCCGACATTCATCTCATTTCGTGAAATAACAATGAACATTTCATAATCATTACTAGAATTTGCCAATTTCAGTCTGAAGTTACTAATGGAATAAAATCCTCAAATCCATTTTTCCATTCGCCAGTACATTTATTTACGACTTGCTGAAGATTTTTTCTTTACTCTTAACTTCATTATTTCAATTAATATCATTAATATACACAAAGCTATACCAACTTTATTTCATCTCTTTCTTTTCACATTTTACTGCTTCACAATTTCACACTCCGACAATTTCAACCATTGTACATATACCAAAACCATATTCAGTTGGCACCTTCCTCACTTGAATGGGTTCCTTTATTTAACTTTCCATCCTACACCCAATTACTTGCTAAATCTTTCACCCACAAGCTCAAACCCAAAAGTTAATGTAAATCTGATTCATATAATTCAAAAACTTCAAAAATAGTTATCATACCAATCATCAAGAAATTAGACTTATTTCCACTGATTGAACCAAAAATAAGAAATTAACATTCATCCAAAACTTACCCACTGGAGATATTAGAAAAAATGAGGATATGAAAGAAAACCCAATACTGGTGTTTCACCACGTCCACGTCGTCGGTCAGAACTTTCTACCTTTTTTCTTCTTTTTTTCCTTCTTTATTCAAATTAAGTCCCTATTTAACCTTCACTTTGACAATTCCATTTTTGACTTTGACTAAATAAAATGGGTTTGTAACACATGCGTGGGAAAAAAAGGAAGAAAAAATGCAGCAAAGCAACGCCCAGGCACTGCAATTAGCACTCACGCGTTGCCTACAAATCTATTGTAGTGCATCCTAGCGCCTAGGCATTGCGCCACACAAGTAGGATTTTTGCTTTGTTGGCCGCGAAAAGCCCAGAAAAAGTCTTCAATTTGCCAAGGACATATAGGGAACTATAAATCGACCAAAGAATGAACGAATTAGGGGTTCCACATATTGAAAAAGGAGAGATACAACGAAAGATCGAAGAGTTAAATCAAGAGAAGAGATCCGTTGCATAATTCAAGTTTAAAACAAAGATTGGAAGCGGAAGAAGACCGTAGTGAAAGACTTGATTCTTTTCCATATCTTTATTCAATTAATTTGGTTATGTATTCAAAGATATTTATTTATATGTGCAACTAAAGTTTAAATTAGGGCAAATAATAAAGTCTTTTGTGATCTCTGATTCTTTAATTCCATGATTTATGTGGTTTATTCTTGTATGTATTGATTTTGTTATGAGCTCAATACTTTGAATTATCTGGTCAATTTGATTATTACTTAGTTTCTTACTAATCGAGAGGAGAGGCTTAGACCGTATAATAAAATTCGGTAAAGTAGTATAACATGTAAAGATACCTATGCTACACATTAAGGTCGTAATAGGAATTATTAAAACTATAATTCAATTGACTAAGGATAATTCACATAGAGATTTGGATCTAATTATTTAAATAGGCTCAATGAGAACTCGAGAGGGGTCTATTGAATACCAAAAAATGATTCAATCGAACGCTACATTAGGTTAGAATCTTGAATTAGGGATTAAGGTGATCATTAGTGAACTTGTTTTGCCCTAATATTCATTACGTACTTGAATCTTTTATCAATCATTGTTTGAAACCTTCTCATACTTTCCATTAGTTTAAAGTGGTTATGTGACAAAGAAAAATATTCACAACAATTACCATTCTTTAATTTTCTTTTTATCACGAAAGAGTTAGTAAAAGTAGACTAAGTCTGAAGCGTAGTTCTCGTAGGAATGATAATCCGGACTCTAAGGTCCATTATACTACTTTTTACAATATCATACACTTGCGATATAAAAAATACAACAGACCACTACTATGACTGTTCAGTGGTTAGCACTTCAAGGTTTTTTTTCTCTTTCGATGCATTGAATCATGGGCGTTTCATTGAAATGGTGGATGCAATTGGAAGAATGAATATGAAAGTAAGAAAAGTTGTGCGGGGTAATGCTCCCAAAAATACTACATATACGTCTCCAGACATTCAAAAAGAATAAAGTACGACAAAGAATTCGTGACAAAGTTTGTGATGCAAAGTCTAGTATTTTTGTTGATGAAGCACTATATTAATCTTCATGAGATCAAATGACCATTATCTTGAGATTTGTGAGAAGTAATTGAATTTGACCGAACGCTTTTTACAATCAAAAGTGTTAGTGACACTACCACATTAAATCTTAAGAACCAAATCTCTAACGTTCTTGTCCGTTTCAACCTTCAAGTGCAAGACATAAGAGGTCAAGGGTATGATGGTGCAAGTAATATGCGTGGTTCTTGGAATGGACTACAAGCAGTATTCCTTAGAGATTGTCCATATGCATACTACGTTCATTGTTTTGCCCACCGTTTACAACTGACATTGGTTTCTGCAGCTAAGGATGTCTCCGATATTAATTCATTTTTTTCTCATTTGGACAGTGTCATTAATATGATTACATCATCTCCTAAGCGTATCAATGAGTTGAAAACTGCCCAAAGAAAANTTTCAACCTTCAAGTGCAAAACATAAGAGGTGAAGGATATGATAGTGTTAATAATATGCGTGCTTCTTGGAACAGACACTATTTCTTAGAGATTGTCCATATGCATACTATGTCCATTGTTTTGCCCACTATTTACAATTCACATTGGTTTCTGCAGTTAGGGATGTCTCATATATTAATTCTTTTTTTATTTGGACAGTGTTATTAATACGATTACATCATTGCTTCTGAACACCTTTCTTCGTTCCCTCAAGACCAAGTGGGCTCTAATCACAAATATGATCCATTTATCATTTAAAAAAAAAAACACAAACATATTTAAGCACCACAAAGTCACGAACCCCAAGTTCAAGCAAGGGCATTCATAGAAAAAGACATGCTTAAGGGATATCGTTCAGAAAATTGATGTTGCACACGGAAAGATTACCATAAAAAACGAACATATTTGGGGAATAAAAGAAGAATAAATTCTAAGTTGTTAGATGAAGAGAATGATAATAAGTTTGATGAAATTTTAGATCGAGATAACGGTTAAACAATATCTTTCACAACAATGAAAACATATGCGAAATCAACAAATAAAGCGCACTAGATTCAGAGCATGTATTACGTTCCAAGTTTGGTAATAAGATGAATTCCCCTTTAGAAATCACTCCAACACGAAATATTGGTGCCAAGAGAGTTAGCCTCGGGGGGATGGTTAGTTGAAAGGAGAAATGGTGGTTGAAGAGAGTGTATGTGTGGATTCTCCATAAAAGAGGAGGGGCCTCATATAATCATAATATTTTTAAAATGGGCATTTTCCTTAAATGTTCAATGGGCACAGTTATATTGCAGGACCTAAATAACCCTGTATTTTTTTATAGGAAAATATCATAAATACCTTACAAATACGTAAAATTTCATTTTATACTATATAACTAAAATAAAATCTGAAATTACTACATCAATCAAAAACAAAACCAAAAATAGTGTAAACAACAATTTCCCCTTTTTTCACCAGTAATTGAAATTGTGGAAGCTCAATTGAAACGGATGCAATTAATTGAAAAAGCTGAACACAAGGGAATTATACATATATGGTTTTAATTCGAAAGGATGAAGGAGAGGCCATCTTTGATGGAGAAGAAACATCAGCCGGTAGCACTCTAGTTTGTGGGAAGCCAGGTGTGGGTTAGAAGGGAAAAGGAGGGAGAGGAACAAATGGAAACGGCGGCGAGGTTGGTGGTGGAGATGGAGTTGGTCCTGGTATTAATGGTGGTAGGTCGAAAGACGGCCGCGAAGGTGTAGGGAAAACGGGAGGAAGTATTGAAGGACGTGACGATGGGAAAATTGGAGGAAGAATCGAAGGCGGGGGCTGAAATGGGTTCGGAGGAAGTATGGAAAGTGGTGGAATATTTTTTTTCTTGAACGTATATGTAACATGCAATGCGATGACGTTTGGTATTCTATTACCTAGTAGATGCAGGTACAATGATCTTGTTGAGATGATCACCGTCAAGATGAAAGTCAATTAAAGAACTTCATGCTTGAAAATTGATTATGATGTAGCTGATTATATGGCCCTGGCGAAGATAACGAACGACATTCACTTATGTTTTATATGGAAACTAGAATAGAAGGATCGCCCGATTACGGTATATTCACTACGTGTTGAAGTAATGAATGTGTCCAACCAATATGTAGGTGAAGTGGAGCAATAAATAAAGAATCCAAAGTCACCATTTTGTCTTAAATTGGAACCTCGACAAATCTTACTCTACAACCTTCAGCTATAGCAGCTCCAACAGTGCAGAACTTTGCATCAACAATGGAGATCACAAACCAGCCATCAGTTGAAGAGATTTTGATGAGAATGCTGTTGAGTTATCTAAATTTAGCGTTGAACGTGTAGCTGAAAATCAAATATTCGGGGACAAGAAGTTGATGTTTATACAGACATTTGCAATAAAATGAATATGAAAATGTATCATATTTCGTGTAGACGTTGATAACTGTTATTCGTTTTCATGTATGTTTATTGAATAGCATCCGATGGTAAATATGTTTGTTGATATTTGGCTAATACTAATAATTCGCTTGAATATTGTGTTTCATCACACTGTTATCTATTTAGTTTATGCATATTACCTTAATTAATTCTTGAGGTAGATGAGTTTGTCCAATGACTTGTATTACAAGTGGGTCTATTCGACGTTTTGATTTGTGACACGTACGTCGACATTTTTAGTGATTGGGTCAATTAAGAAAATGGAATTTCCTAAAATGTCATTCAAAATTTTGATTAGTGAACATGGAAAAATAAGATCACGTTACTAATAGAACTATGATATCGAGATGTCGGATTTCTACATAATGCACACTTCAGTTTGTGTTAGTAAACGATTGAGTTAAGCTTAAAAATACATTGATCCACCGTACATGCATGAAATTGTGGATGGTAATATTGCATCAACAACTAAAAATCATCATTGGTAACATGAAAATCAAAAAATTGAATCCAACATCAAGCACAACATAATGAATAATGAAAACCAAGTAAAACCGTAAAATAACATATCTGTAAACAGAGGATTCCTATCCCCTCTTACACTCTGTGGAACACGGTTGAAGTCTGTTTTGTACGGTTGAAGTCCGTTTTGTAACCTTCTATCTACTTCTCTTACCTATGCTTGAATAGTTGTGCAGTCAAGTGTGACCTTGAGATGATCGCATCAAAATTTTCTGCCATCACATCAATCTTTCGGTGTATGATACTTAAACTTGATCACATAAATATTATAGGAATTGAAAGAAGATGATCCAATATAAAGTTTAATTTTAGTTGATTCCGTCCAGAGGCTAGAATTGACTACCATTTTAGAGAGGCTATCAAAACAGTTCATAGACTACATTATATAACAATCAACACTCTTCTTTTCAGATTGTCGAGACAAGAAGGATACTACGTAAATGTAGGTTGGATTACTATTTTGTACCCTCGCTTAATTAAACAAAAGACAAATAAATTTCTATGATGCCTTACCTTTGTTTGATTTAGTCAAAAATATGTCATGCATCTAAATAGGTGAAAATCTCGAAATCCTATGGATTTAGGCCATGAACTGCAAGTTACTCACTTTTAAGATGACACTAGGTGTCACGGGCACCAGCTTTGCCTAAACCCCGTGGCCCTGTCGTAGTCGTAGTCTGTCTAACTTCGGCTGCACATTGTAAATAAGCCCGAGTGGCCATCTTCTTCTAGCATCAACAAACCAACCTGTGTGTCACGGGCCGCAACTCTGCCTAAGCCCCGTGATCCGCACATTGTAATTACTTTATTTTAAATAGATAGAAATTAGAAAATTTTAGTATGATTCTTCGGCAAAAAAACGTCTACTCCCGTCGGTTGGGTTTTTTTTCCGAAATCTATTATAAGAGGTATTAGTCTTTCAAACATTGTTAAGCTTTCTAGTGTTCACCTCCTGTACTAGCTATTGTAATTTTCAGCTTTCATGAATTGTAATTTTCAACTTTCTAGCAATCAATGAACAAGTTATTTTCATTGTATTTCGATTTCGTGCTTCAAGTTTTCTTAAAATTGTAATTAAATTTTCGTTTGTCCTGAGAAAGGTGGAAGGTAGTCTAGTGGAGCAGACTACTACCGCACGGTAAGGATGCCCATGTTGTATTGGATGGACGGAAAATGTCCCAGTTATACATCTTGTAGGATCATGCAGAATCTAGAAAAACCAATCAGCACAGGTTTAGTATCGTGATGGACATTCAGTTTGATATAATACCTTTAGGAGCTCATAAATGGTCAGATTTGAAAAATACAACTTAGTGGAGTCTCGAAGATATGGGTAATCTTACATTTCCACCATCACCTGCAATGTCATTGTATTCAGTTGCTACAGACGGACCTAGTGCAACAAGGTATATGGATGTTGATTTTGTTAAGCATACTTTAAATGGAGTAGAAGGTATACAATTCAGCAAGGGGCCTTCTATAAAAGCATTCGGTATTGATTATATTTTAGGGTGTGTTATATTCCATTTTGGTTAATACAAAATCATTATGATTTTTTGAAATCTAAGGTAATTCTGTAGTGCTTCGATTCATTGAAAGTGGTGGAATATTTTGTATTTTTTGTTTTGTTAGAGGAATTAATTTTTTGTTTATTGTTGAAAAAGCCGTTCATTCTTTGGTGGAATTCGTGTCGAGGTAGAGATTGTTGGAATTTGTGTGTTACCCGAATTCCTATGCTGAAGTTGTTAAAACAATTAAAGAATTTTAATTGAAGTGTCCATCAAGAAGAATTCAGCTTGGAATTCTATTAGAGTCCTAGTTCAAGTTGATGTTCTATTTTGGAAGTCGATTGGGAGTTGTAATTTTACTTGGACTTAATATTTTGGTATCCTACTTCAACAACAATTCTACTAGGACGGTTTAAATGTCCCCTATACATATTAGACTCTTCTATATAATTTTGTAATAAGATTTATAAATACTAGCTTTTAGGATCATTGCAATATTTTTCTCTCTTCTCCAATATTTTTGTAGTGTAATAAAATCTCATAATTCCTCTTTCATATTCTTGTCTTATTTTATTCTTTTGATCTTGATTAAATACTTTATTCCTCAACATATTGTCGAGGAAAAAATCTTTTTAAAGGTGAGGTTTTTAAACAAATCTTTCATAAAAATAGAATAGTTTTACATGAAATCACAATTTTTATTAAAATAAAGGAAGATGTTATAGCAATTCGAAGATAAAGGAAATGATTGAAAGAATTGAAAAACAAAGCAGTGACTAAAGAAAACAAAGGGAAAATGATGTTGCACGCAGTGAATGGAAAAGAACAATGTAAAGATTAGATAGGAATTGAAGTAAGAGAATAAAAAAGGACTCACGATGGGTAGACCTATGTGGTTGCATTGATGTTCAGTTTTATTAGAACAAAAATGGATTAAACATTAGTCTTGTGTCCTTCATCTATTAAACGTGTGAAAGAGGTCCATTAGTCTTATGAGTTGACCAATGCATTACAAGAGAGTGTGTATATGGGCCTCAATTTAGTTAATAATAAATACATGTCCCCAATATGTTCCATTATTGTTGTAAGAGGGTTCGAGTCAGATGCTGAGTTGTCAAATAACACGTTAATGGCTCTGAAGTATCACGAGTAGACAGCTCGACGCAAAGATGGCAAGTAATCGCCTAAATCTGGAAATTGAGACATGTTTACG
>CAIGRL010280036.1:0-19005 GCA_903798325.1 Fraxinus xanthoxyloides
AAATTAGGTTATGAATTAGAGTTTTAATATAATATTTGATTTTTGAATAAATAAATTTTACACATGATTTTTAAAAAACTAAATTTTAAAACCTGATTTTTTGTAATTTCCCTATTGTTATCACAATAAATGTCATGAGCTTCAGCATCAAAGGCACTAGGTCAAGGTCCATAAGAAATATTCCAAACCATAGCCCTCTTTCATAGCCCAAAATGGCTACATATTCGTCGAATAGCAATACAAGATTGCTTGATACTTCTACATACTACAAATCAATATCCAAATGTAAATATCGATTCCGATATTGATTTTCTAAAGTCTAGGTTAGATTGGAAGTTCATTATTGAAACAAAAGAGTTCTATTATTGAAAGAAAAATATAATTATATTTTTAATAACAAAACGGAAAAAAGAAGAAAAGCTTGCATTTCTCAACTTATTCAATTTTTTCTTTCTCAAACTCATTTCCAACCACACATTCTACTAATAAAATAATTTTATACATGAATTTATAACTTTTCCTTCTTAACCACACATTCTACAAAAAAAGAAAAAAAAATTATTTATCACTAACAAACACTAAAGGAAGAAGTCCTATAGTGGAAGGAAACATTATTTGAATAGAAGAATGAAATTTACAAAAAATAAAAATAAATTATGGACCTGCATGTCATACATTGATTGTTCTGATTTTTGTGTAGGAGAAGTTGCGTGAGAGAAAAAAATTATTGTGAGATTTCTCAGCTAAAGTCTTCTTCTATGATCAACAGTTTATCGAACCATATTTAATTTGTATATTTCTCTTTCTTTCTCGTTTCTACTTTTATTGTTTCCGCAGCATTAGGTGAGAAATTATCCAAGCTAAGAATAATTTTGTAAGTAAATGTGACAACATATTGACTTCGTAGAGGAGGCAGTTCATTCCCATATCATTAACCATATAACTATTTTACTTTTAAGCACAAAAAAATCGTCTTCAACTTGCTGAAATTTTGTAATTATGGTAGAAAAATAAAATAAAAAAAATTGAATTTTTAAAGAATGAGGCTCAAGGCCTCGATGCAATCAAGAATAATTTATTGCAATAACAAATGTTATTTTTATCGACATGAATTTATTAATTTTTCTCCTGACCAAATGGTGTAAGAAAAAATTGAACATTTGAACATTACCCCTACTAAAAAATGTGGATCATGGGTTGTTCACGTGGGGAGACCCGACCCACAAGTCATCTAAAGGATTAGAGGGAGTCAAAACCACAACTTTCCATAACCTCTCATAATTCCCAAAAAACCTCCATTTTTTTTTCTAGCAATGGAGAAAAAAGATGGTAGAATAATAGTGAAAATTCCAATGGAAAATATCCTCAAAATTGAAAGGCACCTAAAACCACTATTTTTGGAATGAAAACTCACAAAACTTGGCACTTAAGTTGTGGTTAATAATCCCTATTGACGTCAAAAATTGTACAGACAAAATCCAGGCTAACTTAGAATGTCAATATGATTTTTATTGGTAATGAATTGTAAATTACAAGAGTAAACTACAAGTGTTTTCCCTTTTTTCCCAAATGAGATATTTGAAGTATCAAGTGTCATTAACCTTCCCTCTCCTTGAAGATACCATCCTCCTTTTTATAGGAGGGATAAGCATGTATACGTCATGTTCTTGTCTTATCAGCTACAGTACCAAGCTGAGAACTCGTGCCAATGGCTTGTCTTGATTGGTTAGTGCCGAGCTGAGAAGGTATGTTAATAGCATATTTTGATTGGTTGATAATGTTGGCTCCAGTAGGTCATCATGAATCTATCTTGCATGTGGCCCCCCAATAATTAATGAACTAATTAGGGAATGAAGCTATAACATATGATTGATAGAATTAGGAGGTTCTCACATGAGCCTGTCCAAATATAATAGATTGATTGGATGTTTTGATAGTGTGTAATGAATCTTCAATCATTATGTCTCTTCGAATAACGATGGTCACTAGTACGAGATTACCTCAAATATCCAACAGCCTATATTTCACCCCTTTATCTTCTCCTCCTTCAAATATGTCTTTCCCTTTCACTTTCACTTTCATACCTTT
Organism: Fraxinus xanthoxyloides; assembly: GCA_903798325.1. Classification (NCBI taxonomy): domain Eukaryota; kingdom Viridiplantae; phylum Streptophyta; class Magnoliopsida; order Lamiales; family Oleaceae; genus Fraxinus; species Fraxinus xanthoxyloides. The sequence continues at coordinate 2,089 of CAIGRL010280036.1, forward strand.
TTGCTCTCAGATTCTCTCAAAAAAATTTCTTCAAATTATCGTTAAGTTGTCCCTATTTTTCCAAGTGAGGTCGTCTATTTTCAGGTATTTCCTTGAACATAAGATACCTTTCTTTTTATTGCTTTTCACATCGGTCATTTGTATGAGTTCGAACGAATCTAGGGTACATTCCTGGGGTAACCAACGGAAGAATCCGTACCTTCTACTTCCACATCTTATGCGAGTTCGGACTCTTAGAAGATATTAACTCAAGTCCTCATCTCCTCAGTTTACCCAAAAGACTTAGGTCATTTTAGGAACATGGATCAACATAGTAAAGGTATTAATACCTTTAGGAGGGAAGCTGTAGGGTCTCATGAGAGTGATGAGGGGAGTTCTCAAGAATGTGGGGTAGGAATATAGAGGTCAGTAGTGCAGGAGATATGCTGGCGAGCTTGAGAGTGAAGTATAACATTCCCAGCTTGGTAGAGTTAGTAATACCTACCTTATCTGACCAAGCTAACACTTTATCAACAGAATATGTGGCTTTGAATTTTGCCATCCTTAAACGCTGGTTTAAGATTTCCCTTTCCTAGGATCATCCATAAGTTCCTTTCTTTCTGGGGAACAACTCCTACCCAATTATGCCCTAACAGCTGGAGAACTTTAGTTGCAACCTTAATTTTGTGGAATGAATTAGGTCACTCAGAACTAAGTGTAGAGAAACTTAATTCTCTTTTTACCTTTAAGGAAGACGGGAAGAATACTGGTTGGTGGTACGCCAGTGTTAGACCTAGGACATGAGGTCCATTAGTATGATATATTCTTTCCTCAATAAAGAAGTGAAAAGATGAGTTCTTTTTTGTACTTGGAGAAAGACATTTCCATCCTACCGAGGTGAATAGAGAGGACGTAGTCCCTACTCTTATCACCCATTATGTAAGTGAACATTACCTTTTTTCCCTTCCTCCATTTATTTTATAAGCATCCCCCTAACCGATCTAATTTTACTTGCAAATTATAAGAAGACTACCTTGACCTCGGCCACTTAGAGACATGCCGACGTTATAAGAGCTCTCCAGAAAAAATAAAGGTCCTACAAGTTTGTGATCTTCAACACAAACCTCTTCCAGGCGGGAATATTTCAGCCTCTCCAACCAACTTCAACATAAGTTCGTGCCTCTACTTCTGTCCCAACTTTTTCCAGTAAGTATTTTCCAAGTATTTCAATTGATATTTGCCTTGAGTGTTGAGCTAATATATACCCCTTGAGTGTTGAGGTCAAGATCCAAAAATGTTGGGATACAAGACAGGGAAAGAAGCAACTACTAAAGGAAAAAAGAGAGATACTCCCGCAGAGGTCGTGGATTGACTTGAGGAGGTTAAAGTTGAGCCAGAGCAGCCCTTGAAACGGCATCGTTCTGAGGAGCCACTAAGACAGTCTAGGGGTCGCCACCAGCACCTACTTCCATCCCAATCATTGCTGCGGCTAGCTCATTGAGGTCGCAGGATAAATGCCCAGACCTACAAAGGCCAAACATTGATAATTTAGTGGGTCACCGACCTGAGATTCTATTGGATTTTCTGAGAGTCCCATCCTCTGCTAGGAAATCTACTGCAGCACTTTCCTCTCCCCTCATGGAATCTGCTACCCCCTTACCAGTAGCTGGAATGAGCGGGAGAGTCAGTTCCTTATTGAGATGCCAGTAGGTGAAGCTATAATCTCAGCCTAACTTCATATCCGCAGATCCCTCTTATATATGATGTCTATGACAGACAAGGTAATCTTCTCGAACTCAAGTATTTTGAGACTTAATCGAATATTATATTCTATAACTCAAATTATTTTTCTGTTTTCAGATGAATGTCAAGCTCGACAAAATGCTTGAAGTGAAGAATCAGCCTTGATCTTTTTCGAAAAGATGGAGGTGGAGCTGGAGGCAAAATCAGCCTCAGAGCTAAAACCTTTGGATGACAACAAAGCCCTGAAAATTTGGGGAGAGAAGGCCACTGTTCGTGCTGTGAATGAAAAGAAGAAGGCTGAAGAAAAAAAAAAGCTCGGGCTGATGAGGCTATAAGAAGAGCTAAGCAGGCCACTAAGAGGGTAGAAGAAGCTAAAATTAAAGCTTCCAAGGCAGTGGAAAACTGGAAGGCGTTACTTGATTTTGATGCAGTAGCTCAAGATGCCTTCGTCGTGGCCTTAGGAAAAATAATAAAGCACATAAAAAAGGAAAGGCCTGATTTTGATATCTTCTTCTAAGTGGAAGCTTTTGAGGAGCAAAAAAGGAATTCGAACAATGTTGAAGGCAACTGGAGTTCAGATCACCCCTATCGATGAAGATGTTGAGGACGAGGTCCCAGCTCTACTAGACCCCTCTGCTTAAGTTTTTTCTTTTGTTGTTTAAATTTTTGTCAATATTTGTTACTTCTATTAGAACTGCTTTTGTAATTTCATTATATCAATAAATGATTATCAGCTCAACTTTTACTTTACGCAAAAATGTTATTACTTCAAAGTATTATTACTTCTATAATATATTGAATTATCTAAGTGTTGCAATACATACAATCTTAGCTTGTCTTGCTGACGAGCAAGACATGAATGATTTCTTGATAGGAAGTTTATCCAAGTGTTGCAGCACATAAAACCTTAGCTCTGCTTGTTGATGAGCAATGCTTGAATGATTTCTTTGATAGGAAATTTCTCTAAGTGTTGTATCACATACAATCTTATCTCGGCTTGCTGATAAGCAATGCTTGAATGATTTTCATGATAGGATATTTATTTAAGTGTTGCATCACATGTAACCTTAGCCCCGCTTGCTAATGAGCAAAGCTTGGATGATATCATTGATAGGAAATTTATCAAAATGTTGTAGCACATGCAACCTTAGCACGACTTGCTGATGAGCAAGGCTTGAATGATTTTCTTGATAGAAAATTTATCAAAGTGTTGTAGCAAATGCAACCTTAGCTCGGCTTGCTGATGAACAAGGATTGGATGATTTTCTTGATAGAAAATTTATCAAAATGTTGCAACACATGAAACCTTAGCTCGGCTTGATGACTAGCAAGCCGTGAATGATTTCCATGATAGGAAGTTTATCCAAGTATTGCAGCACATGCAACCTTAACTTGGCTTGCTGATGAGCAATGCTTGAATGGTTTCATTGATAGAAATTTTATTTAAGTATTGCAGCACATACAATCTTATTAGCAATGCTTGAATGATTTCCATGATAGGAAATTTATCTAAGTGCTGTTGCACATGCAACCTTAGTTCCGCTTGCTGATGAGTAAGGCTTGGATGATATCCATGATAGGAAATTTATCAAAGCGTTGTAGTACATGCAACCTTAGCTCAACTAGTTGATGAGCATGGTTTGAATGATTTTCTTGATAGGAAATTTATTTAAGTGTTATAGCACATGCAACCTTAACTCGGCTTGCTGATGAGTATGGCTTGAATGATTTCCTTGATATAAAATTTATCAAAGAGTTGTAGTACATGCAGCTTTAGTTCGGCTTGTTGAGAAGCAAGGCTTGAATGATTCATAGGAGATTTATCTAAGTGTTGTGATACATGCAACCTTAGCTCGACTTGCTGTATTTCCGTAATTTTTGATAAAACACATGCTTTTATTATATATGTGTAATACAATACATTGACTTTCTACTGGTAATATTTCTTAAGATGTTCCACATTCTAAGGATGCAGCAGATGTCTGCCCTTCATATCTTCCAGCTCATAAGCTTCCTTGAGTAGTACTCTGATTACTTTATAGGGGCCTTTCCAATTAGACCCTAAAGATCAGAGCTAGGTTCTCTAGTAATTATGAAACTTTTCCTTAACATCAGTGTATCGACCTCAAACACTCGTTTTCTAACATTTTGATTATAGTATTTTGTATGGCATTGCTTATATACGACATTCCTGATTTCGGCTTCATTCCTCCTTTCCTATATCAGATCCAGTTTTCTTCACAAAGCTTTCTAATTCTCATCCTCATTATACATCGTTGTTCGAATAGAAGTAATTCCTATCTCAAGTGGGATCACAGCTTCCACCCCAAAAGCAAGAAAAAAGGGGTTTCTCCAGTGCTATTCCTACACGTAATACGCTAAGACCATAGCACACTTGGGAGTTCCTTAGCCCATCCCCCTTGTGAGCATCGATTTTTGCCTTTAGCGTATACTTGATGATCTTATTGATTGCCTCAACTTGACCATTAGCTTGACGATGATTTGGCATGGAGAAATGCTTTTGTATGTTAAGTCCTTCGCAAAACCTTGTAAATCAGGCATTGTCGAATTGCTTTCCATTGTCCATCACTATAGAATGAGGTACTCCTAACCTGTACACAATGGACTTCCACATGAAGTCAATGATTTTTTGCTCAGTGATTTTAGCAAGGGTTCAGCTTCTACCCACTCAGTGAAGTAATTCATTGCAACAATTACGAACTTCGTTCCACCCTTGCCAATAGGCATGGGGCCAATTAGATCGACTCCTCATTTGAAGAAAGGCCAAGAAGCCATTTCAGAGTTCATCTCTTCTAGAGGGAACCTAATGTTATGAGCGAAATACTGACATTTATCACATTTTCTCACAAACTCTAATGCATCTCTTTTCATGGTTGCCCATAAGTATCATTGTCGCGTGATTTTGTGAGCCAATGATTGTCCAACAGAATGGTTTCCACACACTACTTCGTGTACTTATTGCAAAGTGTAAAGTGCCCCCTCTTCGTTCAAATATCTCAACAAAGGTACGAAATATCCCCGTTTATAGAGAATATTGTCAATTAGTGGGTACCTTGCTGACCTCGTCTAAAGTCTTCTTGCTTTACTAGGATCTTTTAGACATATTCTTGTCTTTAGATAAGAACTAATTCCATCCATCCATGTAGACTTGGGATCAATCATCATATAAACATCTTCCAGTTTCTCGATGGCAGGATAGGGAATTCTCCTTATGGGGATGCTGTTAAACACTTCTATTCCTTCATTATGGCCAACTGAGCTAGTGTGTCTGCATGACAATTCTAAGTTCGGGGAATTTGTTTGACCAGTATAGTTTGGAAATTTTCTAATTCTTGTCTAACAATTTGAAGATCGCTGTCCATTCTTTCTTCCTTAGTTCGATAGGCCTTATTGATCTGATTGACCACCAATTGTAAGTTTTTGTGGACTATCTGATGAGGAATTTTCATCTCTTTTGTCATTCTCACCCTAGTTATAAGTGCTTCGTACTCAGCTTTATTGTTGGAAGCCTTGAAATCGAACGGTAAAGCCTCGCAGAATAACTGTCGATTGGGGTTGACTGGACAATTCCTATCCCAGACCGAGCTTTGGTTGAAGATCTATCCACAAAAAGTTCCCATGGAAGGTTATGAGGGTGTTCTTCTAATGGTTCCGAGCAGAACTCTGCCACAAATCAGCAAGAGTTTAACCTTTTATGGAGGTGTGATGCCTGTATCTTATGTCGAATTGTCCGAGCTCAATTGTCCACTTGACCATTCGCTCTGAAGTATCAAACTTCTGTAAGATCTTAATGAATAATTGGTCAAGATCTCAATGGAATGCTCCAGAAAATACGGTCTCAACTTTTTGCTGCTATAACAACAACATGGGCCAATTTCTCTAAAGGAAAATAACAGATCTCGGCTTCAGGAGGGCTTTGCTGACATAGTAATTTGGGTGTTGAATTCTTTCCTCCTACCTAGCAAGAACATCACTAATAACATGTTCAGACACTGGTAGGTATAGAATCAGCATTTCGTCTGCCTTTGACTTTGATAGCAGCAGTGGTTGTGCCAATTTTTATTTTAGTTCATCAAAGGCGAGCTGGTATTTAGGAGTCCATTCAAACTTCTTCCCTCATCGCAAGATATCGAAGAATGGTTTGCACTGATCTGTTGACTTTGTCATGAAACGGTTGAGGGTAGATATTCATCCAATTAAGCTTTGAACTTCCTTTAGCTTTGTTGGGACCTATATTTTAATGATAGCTTGTATTTTTTATAGATTTGGTTCAATTCCTCGATGGTTCACTAGATAACCTAGGAATTTTTTGGAGTTCACACCAAAAGTGCATTTGTGCGGATTTATCTTCATCCCATATTTTCTCAAGATTTTAAATGTTTCAGTAAGGTGCTATTGATGGTCTCTAGCATCCGCACTCTTGACATCATATCCTCAACATACACTTCTATGGTTTTACCAATTTGCTTGGCAAACATGAAATTTACTAGACGTTGGTAGGTGGCTTTGGCATTCTTGAGGCTGAAAGACATCATCTTGTAACAATAACGACCTCAGTCAGTGATGAATGCAGTATGTTCTTGGTCTGGCTCGTACATAGGGATTTGATTGTATCCTTAGTATGCATCCATGAAAATGAGTAACTCATATCCTGCCGTTGCATCAACTATTCGATCTACCCTTGGTAGTGGAAAGCTGTCCTTGGGGTATGCCTTGTTGAGGTCAGTGAAATCTATGTACACTCTCCAATCCCCATTGCTTTTCTTCACAAAGACTGGTTTAGCAACCCATTTTCGATATTTTGCTTCACGGATGAGTCCATCACAAAGTAGCTTTTGCACCTCTTTATTCAAGGCCTCGTACCTTTCTAGATTTATATTTTAACGTCATTGCTACTTTCGCACCAAAGGGTCGATTCCTAACCTATGGCAAGCGACCTCTGGGTCAATCCCTTTTATGTCCGCATGATTCCAAGCAAAAATGTCAAGATTCTCTTTTAGGAACTCAACTATCTGACTTCGGAGGGGTGGCTGGAGTTCATGGCCTATTCAGAGTTTTTTTGGTGGATCACGTTGTCTGACCTCTATTCTATCCAGTTCTTCAACAGGCTCTCCCTTTAATTTTTAAATATGGGTCAAATGTAGCAAGGTCGGATTCGATCCGATGTACCATATAAACTCCTCGAGAAATATGTGCAATCTTTTTGCCGGGCATATCTTCATCGGCATTTTTCAGCAATGTCTCCGTTTCCCCGACTTGACCTACACCATGAGGCATAGGGAATTTGAGCGAGTAGTGGTACATGGACACAATTGCTCTGAGATTGAATAGCAAGGGCTGCCCCATGATGGCGTCATATGGTGAGTGGGAATCAAATACCACAAATTCAGCGTTCGACTTAGTTCTGCATGGGGCTTCGCCAAATTCAACGAATAGCTTGATCAATCATTTTGCTTTGGTAAGGGATCTATTGAGTCCTAGAACCACGTTTGGATATGGTTGTAGAAAGCTCAGTGGAATTCCCATCCATTCCAGTGTGTTGACGTAGAGTATGTTGAGATAACTCCCTGTGTCAGCTAAAACTTGGGAATGATGACTCTTGCTATAGGTATTGAAACCACCATGATTCCAGAATAAGGGCATGGATCTGCCTCATTATCGTCGAACGAAAAATGGTCATCTATTGCATTTTTGTGGTATTTCCTAGTAAAATTGATCTCAGAGAGGTCGGCTACTACATGACTCTTCTGTCTTGCTTCCCTTGCCCGATCATTTTGTTGGTCCCTCAACATACGAATATCAGTACTGGTAAATCAATGTTACAAGCTCTGGAATCGGCTTGATTACCGCGTGCTACACCAACTCTACCAAAAGTGGAGAACTTTATGCAATAGTGGTATATTGAAGTGGTGCCCGCGATTCGTAAAGTATAGGTCTCCCCAATATAAGATTGTAATTGGAAAGCAAGTTTACAACCACAAAGTCTACCAGAATTCTTCTCTGACACGCAACCTCACCTAGCTCCATAATCAAAATAATTTGACCTCGAGCTTCGATAGGATCCCTAGAAAATCATTGCAACCTTCTGAAATATGGCTGGAGATATCGTTCTTGGATTCCCATTTGTTCCAGAGTTTAGGAGTACAACAAATTGACCGAACTTCCATTATTCACAAGAGTTCGATGTATTTGTATGCCAGCATCAGGCATGGTTATGACCAATGCATCACTTTAGTTCTATAAAACTCCATATGAATCTTCTTTGGAGAATCTAAACGTTCCGAGTACGACATAGCATCAGAGTTAGCTTCTGTTCGTCCTACCTGGTAATTTTAACAAATGCATGCATCTCATGCCTACCTACCTCTTACTTTTCTAGATCTTTCGATACACTGATTACCACCTATTAATGTTTTGATCTCTGCTCAGGGAAGGAGGCCCCATGCTTGGGAAATTGGCTGACCTCGTTCGACCGTTCCTAGTTGGTAAGGACATTGATTGCACGCTTGGGTTATCTCTTTGGGTTTGGCTACAAACTCTCGCAGATGGCTTTGTAGAATTAAAGACTCAACCTCTTCTTTCAGGTTTCTGCAATCATTTGTATTGTGTTCTGTCGACCCGTGATATTGGCAATACTTTCATTTGTTCTTTTCTACTAAATCCTTTTCTAAGGTGGGGGGCTATGAAGTACCTCTTTTTCTCTTATTTGTAGGAAGACTTTCTCTAAGGTATCATTTAGTGGGTGATAGTCATGGAACCTATCCGGATAAGGCTTAGGACAATCTCTGTCCCTTCTATCTTTTTTTTTTTTCACGATTGAACTCTTTATCAACTTTTTTCTCCTTAGATTGATGTGAAGATTGTGTATTCACCTTAGCTTCCACTTGATCCGACGTGGCTTCCTCTGCACTTATGTGTTTCTCTGCTCGATTAAGGAATTCGTGATATGTCTGAGGTCTATTTTTATGTACCCATAATCTTGTTCTAGGCCTTAACCCAGAAAGAACTGCCATGAGCACGGCATCATCAGAGATCTTTTCAACCTCCATAGACTATTTGTTGAACCTACTAAGGTAACTTTTAAGCGATTCTCTTTTTCTTGCTTAATGCTCACCAAACATTCTTTAGGACCACGCTTTGGAACCTATGAACAGGGTTAGAAAAGCTGTAGCGAGATCATTCTAGTTTTTTATAGACCTCTGATGTAACTTTCTGAGCTACATTTAAGCTTTATTTCCTAACATTAATGGAAATGCACGACATACAATGACATCATTTAATCCTTGCAACTCTATCTAGGAAGTACACTTATCTAGGTGACTAAGGGGATCTCATTTCTTTCGATTCAATTAGCTGTGTCATTTTTAATTTATCAGGCAAATGTTCAGCAAGAATGTCTTCATGAAAGGAAATGGCAGTTAGCGAGATATTCCTTTGTGCTTCCTTTGTTTTTTACTTCTGAATTTGCAATAAACTTTCTTAAGGCGCTTATTTCAGGTTTTGCATGTTCTAATGAACGTTTAACATGGGGTTTAGCATGTTTGCTTCAAGGTGTTAATGAGCGTTGAGAGCCCAATTTATTAGACACATTGCTAGTTTTTCTAATAACCAGCTCTGTCTTTGCCGAAGAACTCCTGATCTCTTTAGTTCAACTTCTGGAAGATTTTTCTCTTGAAAATGGAGATCTCTTCTGGTGGGAGGTCATATGGTTTTCTCCCTATGTGAGGGGCTTCACCTCAGTTTTAAGTGGGAGAACATGAGTTTGGCTTCGTTCCAATCTGTTGACTGCATTTGTCAACCTCTCAATGGCTTCTCTCATGATGGTCAGTTGAGGGTTGCAAGCTTCATTTCGACCTCATCCCCTTTCAGTATTATGGGAAACACTGGTTTGTCTAGGATAAATGTTGGATTGATTCCTTGATGTTGAAACGTCCTCCAAGGTAGTATTTTGTCGTGGGTTTTATAAAGAGATAGGGTTGTTCATACAAGTTAGAAGATCCTCATTATAATGCTAAACTGTTGACGTCGAAAATTGTATAGACAAAATTCAAGAAAATTTAGAATGTAAATGAGGATTTTTACTGGTAATGACTTGTAGATTACAAGAGTAAACTACAAGTATTTTCCTTTTTCCCAAAGGAGATATTTAAGTATCAAGTGTTGTTAACCTCCCCCCTCCTTGAAGATAACGTCCTTCTTTTTACAGGAAGGGATAAACATGTATACGTCATGTTCTTGTCTGATCAACTATAGTACCGAGCTGGAAACTTATGCCAATGGCTTGTCCTCATTGGTTGCTATCAAATCGATGTACAAAGCCGAGATGAGAATGTACGTTAATGGCATATTTTGATTGGTTGATAAGGTTTTGATTGGTTGATAAGGTCGGCTCCATCAGGTTATCATGAATCTATCTTGCATGTGGTCCCCGTTAATTAATGAACTAATTAGGGAATGAAGCTATAATATATGATTAGTAGAATTAGGAGGTGCTGACATGAGCCTGTCCAAATGTAATATATTGATTGGACGTTTGACGGTGTGAAATGAATCTCCAATCATTATGTCTATTCAAATAACGACGGTCATTAGTACTAGCAGACCTTAAATTAGAATAAGTTTAATGCAGATAACAAACTGTATTTAATGAGGTCGCAGGTTGGATATCAACAATCCCCTTCCATTATGATCTAGATTTAGACCATTGGAGTGCAAGAAAATTAAAGATTTGGAGTTTTGGAAAGCAATGCGATTCAACCATTCAAAAGATTTTGGAGTCATCATTTCAAGTAAGCATCTTGACCCGAAATTCATGTTAAAGTATGCTTCGAATTACTTCATTGGTATCAAAGACATAAGGTTGAATTTCTTGCTGTAATACATGCTTAAATATGCCATTACATGATACAATTATGTTATGAATTTTATATATAAAGTTTTGAAATGTTATGTAGTCTTTAATGATATCTTTTGATAATTTAATTCTTTCTATAAATTAATAATTATGCTGTAAAATTAGTATTTTTAGAAAGGTAATTTAATAAGCTTTCCAACCATATAAAGAATTTAAATTTTGAACTTAAAATAAAGAATTATGAGGCTTTGAAGTTTGGATGTAAATTCGAGTTTTTACATGAAGATTGGTAAAATTCGGAATTTCATCACATGATAACTTCTTCTACATTGTGTTTAATGCTTCTCATTTGGTATGGTTGGATAAATCTTCTTGTGAGCTTCCTAACGATATAAAGATCATTAATTTTGATCTTGAAATGAAGAAGTTATGACCTTCCGAAATTTGAATGTAAATCTGATTTTTTGCAAGAAAATTGATAAAACCAGAAATTTTACATCATAACTTTTTCTACACAGTGCTTTATACTTTCCATTTGATTGATTAGATAGATCTTCTCAAAACATTTCCAATGATATAAAAACCATTAATTTTGGCCCTAAAGTGAAGAAGTTATGATTTTTCAAAATTTAATTGAAAATCTGAAAATTTTGCATGATTTTTTTGTCATTTTCACTCTCGGATAGATCTATTGATATTCCAAACGTGGCCTTAAATATTGATTTTGTAAAATTTGGTTACATAGATGAACTCAGAACGTCAAAATTAGTTGGGATGGCCAATTGATTTTTTTTTCAAGAACGATATAGTGATACTAATGCACCCCATTTTTCTTATTAATTTAAGAAAATTATTGCAATTGGTCCCGCACGTGAAGGCGCGTGAGGAACTCGATTTTAATTTAAAAAATTGTAGATTGGTCCTTGAATTGTTCTTGATTTTTCAATATAAGTAAATTAACTTTTTAATAGTTAAAAATATTTTTTTGTATTTAATGCTTAAAATAAATTTGTAAAAAGTATCAAATTTTTTTTTTTTAACTTGAGTAAATTCTGTTTTTATTTTTTAAATCAAGAATATTTATTAAATGATATTTGGCCAGTGGAAGCTATTTTTGAAGTGCTCTCATTCTTTTTTGAAAAATGAAAAATATTTTACAAATATTTAAAATACCATATTTTATATACACTGATGAGTTGTGTGTGTCTTTGATTAGATTTTGTGATTCAATATAATTTGTTTTCAATTTTTGTACTTGATCAAATATTATTGGATCTAAGCGCACTTATAACATCCTTAGAGGAAATACTAGAAAAGCAAAAGGTATGAAGCTTGTTAAAAAACCTATGTGTTTATTGAAATTAATAAATGGATCTGGAGCATGACCTAATGGAACACATAAATATTTTTGGAGCAATTTTCTTGTGATAAGCAGAATATGAGAATTCTGATATCACTTCCCATTTGTTGGGATTGTGTTGCAACAGATATTAAAGCAATATTGAGAGTCTGTATAATAACGGTTAAATGATGTTTTATTCTTCGATTATAATTGAAATTATTTTCTAGAAGAATTAATTTATGATATCATGATATATGTCATAATTGGATAAATGTCCATGTTTATACTTTTATTACACATTATGGAATTATCTTATTGAACTGCATGATATCTATTAATTTGTGAATTGTTATGAATGCTAAGGTCATTAGAATAGTGAGATTTTTAGGTAGACATATAGATTGTCAATTGAGTGATAGTTTGATGATCGAAAGATTTAGAGAAAATCTTACTTAGAACTATTTGATTCACCAATTGAGTGAGAGTTCTCAAATTAGAAGAATTAATGTAATTCTCCTTCTAACTCATAAAATTTTGCGTTATGAAATTAAGTGTATGATAGTGAAAAACTAAGATTGCCGATGATGATTGAGAACATAGTGACTCTTGACTTTGTACTTAGCATTGAACTATCGTATACATTTATTTACAGTGATGCAAAAATAATAAATGTGCATAAATGGCATTGATTGAGAATAAAATGTTTCTAAAATCTGAACGATCATGTTATCAAAATCTATACTTGTTGACCTTAATAAAGATGACAAGCTAAATGCAATAACATTTGACACAATAAACTTTATGTTAGAAGAACATAATATTTTAGATTTCATCAACCACATAATTAAAGATTTGATGTGGGTCAGACTACTTTAGAGAATAAAGATCAAGAATTTTGTCAAATACGGGAAAAGTAAATTCTAATACTTGAGCATTTGAAGAACATATTAGATAAAAGTACGTGAAAGTAGTTTTGGTAGAGGACTAATATTATAAAGGTTCAATCGTTTCAACCATATGGTTCGAATCTCTTAGCTTAAAAGTAGTTAGGCTAAAGGATATTGCACTTGAATATGTTCGTCTCAGTATTGTTTACGTGTCAACACTATTCATATTGGATCTAATCTTATGTGGATAGTGGATTCAAGAATTAGAAACCCACTTTATATTAGATCAAGAAGTATTTTTAGTCTATTGTCAAGTCTTTGACTTGATATAAAATAGATATATACAAATAATGAATATGGAGTGGATGTTTACATGATTGGTACATGCAACATATTGTTGCAAAGCGGAGAAACTGACCTCCTATTTGATATTAAAAAGTATCAAAGCTCCATTAAACTTGATCTTATTATTGTTCTTCTAAGAATGGTCTTCACTTGATCTCGTTATTATTCGTATCACAGTGGTGATGTTTAGTTATGGTTCTAGTTATGAATGCAATGATTTTAGGTTTTGAGTTGAGAAAAACATTCAAAGCAGTAAGAGCTAAACTTTCATTGAGTAAATCCATTTGAATTTCTTTCGAGATAGAGATGGAATTTCATATTTTCTATACATTTATAGATGGATTCACGGATTTCAGTTGTGCCTCTAATTTTTCATAAGTTGAAGATATTTATTGATTTAGACTTTATTGAAAGGGAAAAAAAAAGCAGATTATGAAAGTGAAGATTTTGAAAACTGTTTCAGATCGTGAATCTCTATCATGAGATATCTATGTTCTAGGTAATGAAAGGGAAATTTTTTATTGTATTAGCTATTCCTCGATCACCAATAATATATGGTCTATTGGGAATAAATAATAGAATATTACTGAATATGACGAAACTTGAGATAATGCAGTCAAGTTATGTATTTTCTTTTGGGAAGAGTATTGGTTAATTGCAATATGTCACTTAATGGAGTTTGTAAACATGGGTTCATTAAAAATGATATGTATATCTCTGAGATATACATGACAATTTTAAGAGTACTTTTTCATTAGTGAAATTTTGGGTGGATATCAAGTCACAAGATGTGATATTTGACATTTTTCTATTAAGAGAGAAAACTTTGGAAAATATTATTGAAATTGATATGATGTATATTGATGAATCAATTTTGAATAAATAAGAGTTGTTTTAAGCTTCGATTCAAGTGGGAGTAATCTGTTTACAAGTGTGAGCTATCTATCCAAATGGGAGTTATCTAAGAACTATCTAATTTCAATTATTATTAGTTCCGAGTGAGAGTTAAGAGCTATTTAATTTCAATGATTATTGGTTCAGAAATCCGGTGTAGAAATTTGAAAAAAATGATAGATAGTATATATGGACTACAGAATTCCAACTTAATTTGAGACGTAATCAAAGTTCTAATTGGACATTATGTTTATTGAGAACATTAAAGTTCTTAAAAATTAAATGGAAGACTAATGAGTTTATGATAAATAAAACTCATTTTTTAAAATAAATGTTATACTCAATATAAGTATATTATCTTAGAGTTTTTTTTTCTTAGCAGTGAGATTAACTTCTATACGTTGATGCTAACCATGATTGTGTGTTTAAATTTAGATTACAACAAATAGACTTATGACTGTATTTTCTTTCTCAATTGAGAATTGATTAAATAGATCTATATGAATCGATTTGTAGGTTTCATGTTAAAGGCTTTTATAATATTATGGTAACTTCTTAGTTGCACTTGTAGTCTAATACAATCATCTTGACACTTGTATTCGAGTTTTAACATGGTTTCATCTTGTGGATGAAGTTTATTGTATTTATATAAAATTGTGATGGTAGGTTGTAATTCTAATTTTGATGTTGATGACACTATATAAGCTAAGCACGAGAATGAGTGTATTAATACCATTTCGAAATGGTTGTCCTTAATTTTTGAAACGAAGGACGTGAGTTTAGCAAATTATATATTTTGTGTTAAAACAATTATTCTAATTTTGTTTCTCCGTCAGAAAAGTTAAATAGCATAAAGATTCAAGAATATTTTTAACTGTGTAATTGCTACTATGTTGTTGCTCCTATGTCTAAAGGTGACCACCATATGAGTCTTCATGTATGTCCAAGAACTCCATAAGTGCACAGAGAAATATCCAGAGGACCATATCTAGTGCAATTAAGAATTAGAAGTATGTTATGATGTATTCTTGCACTAATTTTTGTCATGCCGTAGATCTAGTCGTAGGTATCGATGGTGTCATTTGAAAGGATATTGTGATACTTGAAGAGTGTTGCTGTTAATTATTCTATTTGTTGTCGAATGAAAGAGTTAGTCGTGGACAAATAGTTATTAGACTTATACAATCTTGTTAGAGTAGCAAGAAACATATCTTGTTATATATATCTTGACAGACGAGAAATTGTTTGGTATACATATATAGGCATCTAATAATATTAGTTGAGAATATGAGATCAATATCCAATTATCTCATATGTTGAGGATATCAAATATCACAATCGAACCAAACACTCAATAGTATTTGTGTGAGAGATATTAACAAAGAAAGTGTCTTTACAATATATCTACGTAAATGATGGTATGTAATCATCATACTCTAAAGATGTTTAGAGATATACTTATTGGTAAAGTCGAATATCTAAAATTACATAGAATATGATGCTTAGTGTATCAAAAAACTCTTGATTGAGTTTTATGATGAATTTTGAGTCGTGTGTAATCTATTATTGGGATTACGGGGATAATATTTTGCATGCACATATAAAGTATGTCAAACAGGTTGAGATTGACTCACTCACACGAGCAATCACCTTAAACATTTTAGAGTGTTCTAAGATGATACATAATGATCAAATTGTGTAAATGATCTAGTTGTCTTGATGAGATATCAAGATGAGATTGCAACAAGTAATCAAAATGGATTTTGCTAATCCATTAAACTTGTTTAGTAATCAGATCGAGTTCTCGATTTGAGATTGCCTGGAAGAATGAACATTAGGAGAACTCAAGTTAGGTCTCTGAGAATACCTAAACTAAGATTTGTACGGTGTTATTTGTTTAAATGATATGACATTACCCTAAAAATGGGAGAAAACATCGTAGTGCGTGTTTCATACCACATGTGCTTTAATGACCAATGTTGGGTAAATGAGTGAATTGATCCATACTTACTCATTGTGTAAGACCTTGAGGTTTATATAACCTCATATATACGCTTATGACTTTTGACTGCCATAACCTTTCATTACTCCTATAAAACCTTCAATTTTTTTGTCTAGCAATGGAGAAAAAAATGGCGGAAAAATAGTGAAAATTCGTATGGAAAATATTCTCAGAATTGAAAGGCATATAAAACCACTATTTCAGCATGAAAACTAAAAAATAAAAATAAAAAATTGGCACTTAGGTTGTGGCTAATAATCCACTTCCATTGTGATCAGGATTGTGGCCATTGTAGTGAAAGAAAATTGCAGATTTGGAGTTTTGGAAAGTAAGGTGATTCAACCATTCAAAGGATCTTGAAATTCATCATTGTGAGTAAGTATCTTGACTTGAAATTCACATTAAAGTATGCTTCGAATTACTTCAACCCCATTCCTTGTTTCAGTAGTATGTTAGTTATAACATTTATAGGAGGAAGATTGTCCCTACATTTTCATTATAAACGCAAAATCAATTCCAATAACAAAAACCATCTAAATCATCATTAATTATCATGCAGCTCTCATGAAAACACTCCCACCTTAAATTTTTACTCAAAAGATGGGTACAAGAATGATAGAGTTTCATAAAGTAGACAAATTGATACATATGCCCTTATTTGGTTTAAATAAAAATCAAATTTTTAGTATTTTTTGACCAAAATTAATGAAACGCATGGTTAAAAGTTGTAGATCCCATAAAATATGTGTTGACCCAAGAATAACTAACCAAGAGGGGGGTGAATTAGTTTTTGAAACTTTTTCGACACTAAGTCTCAAAACATTTTAATACACAAGATATGATTGCAAAG
>CAIGRL010280057.1:0-17813 GCA_903798325.1 Fraxinus xanthoxyloides
TTTTTTGAAAATGTATTTTGAAATGATGATTTTTTGAAGAATTTGTGATTAAAATATAAAGAATTTTTTTTAATTTGTAAAATTATTCTATGAAAGAATTTGTGATTGAAAATGAATTTTAAAAAAAATGGTTCTCAAACGGGGGCTTTCTCATCTTAAAAGTCGAAAGATGAGGGGAGAGGCGCAGCACGAGTTCTTCTTCAAGGGTTTATTGCAAGAATTATATTACTTCTTCTAGAGGTGTGTTATTTATGTATTTCTCGAAGGTCAATTTAAACAATTTTATTGAGAAATATCACGTATAATGGTAGCAACGAATAAAAGCATAAAATCAACCCCAACTATATGAAGTTAGGGTAGTGATACCATAGAAAGCAAGCTTAAGGGCAACTATACTTCCCGAGGCACAAAACAACAAGAGTTACAGATTAAAGAAGTGAATAATACTTGTAAATCCATAAAATATGTGAATAAAAAATAGTAGACAAACAACAGGGTGTCTAGTCGCGATTGGTTGAAATGATGGAGCTCGTGACAACCAATGCTCTTAAAAATTCTGAACGTTTATATCCGCCACTACCCTCCATAGAAGTCCCTTAACAAGTAGTTCACAATCTTGAAGAATTCGTTTCCGAAACAACATGAAGAATCCTGCCTTTGTCGCAAGCTATCAGAAAATCCCCATCTCGAAATTATTTACCCTCCAAAATCCATCTATTCATTGATTATCCATTGTTGAGCATATGCCAAGCTTGCTTTGCTGCTAATGTCTAGATTGAACAAAGATTTTTTAGTATACTTGAATTTTTGAACTTTGCTAAGTGATATATATATTTTTTTTTTCCATAACTAAGAAATTAATTATTAAAATGAACTTCTTTTTTTTCATTTCATTAATAATCCTAAATGATGGGAGCGTTTTAAAGAATGAGAGCGAAGACCTCAATTTACCAATGAAACTCCTCAACGAGGAATGGTGGGTCCCACTTAAAATATATCGGACGAACATCACTCTCCCATTAAATTTAATGAAGGTGTTCCTAACTTAGATTTTGACGAATTTTAAAAGATTATAAATCTTAATCCCTGCTTGACAATTATTATTTGGGGAAGATAAATTTCGGACTATAATAATTTTTAGGAGAATGCAATGATAGGAATAATAATTATTTTGGATAATGTATTTTTAAAAAAGTAGGAATTTTTTTTTGAATTTATGTTTAGTATTATTTTATTGGAGAATATGTAATTAACAAGAATAGATAAAAAAAAATGAATTATAATTTAATGACGAATAATGAGGGCCAAACGAGGGCTAAAAAGTTAGAAAATTTTTAGGTTTACGTACAAAATATTTTATTGTATAAATGTATAATTAAAAATGAGAATGTATAAAAAAGAGTTTGAAAATAATGATTGTCAAACATGGACTTAATGAATTTCTTGAATTTGAATAAATTTTCACAAATTCTATAAGAATTTCATTAATAATGCTGAAATTTTAAAAGATTTTTGTATATGGGTGTGTTCGGTCGTGCTTAAAATTCAATTAAAATTGAAAATATAGACGTTATTGGGTCTCACTCGTCTAATAAAAGTCAACAATAACGACCAATTTTTCAATTTTAATTCGATTTTAATCTCTACCGAACAAGTCCTAGGTATTCTTAGACTTGAAATCCATCAAACATTTTTAAAATTCCTCAATCCATGAATTTCTTTTAAATTCATTGGTTATTGAAAATATTTAAAGAATTTTATTAAAATGGATTAAGGATTTTTAAAATCCATCAAAACACCCCCTAAATTTTACACACCGAGTCGTAGGAAGTCTCTGAACCATCTTTTTCATCTTTTACACACTTTGGATTTGGATTAGAATTCAGACAGCTTCCCGGCGAAAATGTTTCCGCCGGAGCTCCAGTCGAGGGCCTTCCGTCCCCACATATCATCCTCTTTGAGCGCCCCATCTTTCCCCACTACCTCCTATAATGGTGACCAAAACCCTAACCCTAGCCCTAGCTCCTCCTCCTATCATGCCACAACCAACAGCCGCCGCAGCTCTTCCGTCAAGAATTCCCGATTCTCTCCGTCTTCCTTCTTCCACAACACTAGAATTGCTATTTCCTTGGTTCCCTGCGCAGTCTTCCTCCTAGACCTTGGTGGAACACCGGTCGTTGCCACTCTCACCATCGGCCTTATGATAGCCTACATCCTTGATTCCATCAATTTTAACTCCGGTTCGTTCTTTGCCGTCTGGTTCGCCCTCATTTTCGCTCAGATCGCCTTCTTCTTCAGCTCCTCCCTCATCCTCACCTTCAATTCCATCCCCCTCGCTCTCCTTGCCGCTTTAACTTGTGGGTTGGCCAATTTCCTAATCGGTGTTTGGGTTTCCCTTCAGTTCAAGTGGATTCAAATTGAATACCCTACCATTGTGATCGCACTGGAAAGGCTCTTATTCGCCTGCGTTCCCCTCATCGCCTTGGTTCTTTTCACCTGGGCAGTAGTCTCCGCGGTTGGTATGGTCAACGCCGCATATTATGTCATGGTTTTCAATTGTGGTTTCTATTGGCTTTATTCAGTCCCTCGGGTATCATCCTTTAAGTCAAAGCAAGATGTGAATTACCATGGGGGTGAAGTTCCAGACGACAGTCTAATTCTAGGACAGCTTGAGAGTTGCGTGCACACTTTGAATCTATTGTTCTTCCCTCTGTCCTTTCACATTGCGTCACATTACTCCGTAATATTTTCATCAGCTGCTTCAGTTTGCGATCTGTTCCTTCTTTTTTTCATTCCCTTTTTGTTTCAACTTTATGCATCGACTAGAGGGGCACTGTGGTGGGTCACCAAAATTGAGCACCAGTTGCAGAGCATTCGATTAGTCAATGGTGCTATTGCACTGGTTGTTGTCGTAATTTGCTTGGAGGTCAGAGTTGTTTTCCATTCCTTTGGGCGGTACATTCATGTTCCACCCCCACTAAATTATCTGCTTGTTACCATTACTATGCTTGGAGGGGCAACGGCTGCTGGTTCTTATGCACTTGGCATGATTTCTGACGCTTTAAGCTCTCTAGCCTTCACTGCTGTGGCTGTCATTGTCAGTGCTGCTGGAGCAATTGTTGTGGGGTTTCCTATTCTGGTATGCATTTCATATTCAATGACTTGTTGTATTTCAAATTTATGTGCTGTTTAAGGCTCTAATACCTTTAGAAACCCAATGAAACAACAGTTCGTATGCAATTGTCGTCGAGGTGCCTAACTTGCATTGTCAATATGAGATGTATTCGATTTGTTAAAGTTCAATAACTAAGAGCACATTTGGCTGTGCTTAGAAGCACCATTTTTAGGTTTTTTTAAGCACTGCCAAACATGCTATATGTTTATACCTTGCTGTGTGTGCTTAATTAAGGACTCCATCAGTAACCCTTAAGCATATATTTTCATCATTTGTAGGTCAAATCATGCTGGTGATTTCTTAATCGAAAAAGTGCTTAGAAGCAAGTATGGTAACAAACATTTGATTGCTAAGAATGAACAGTCTGAACTGAAAATCATGCAGTTCTCATGTTGGTTTTTATTAAGTAAAGAAGTTGCCATATTAGATTTTAGTTGTTTTGGAAGCTTAGAACTTTTAGTTTAACAATTTCATACTGTTTGTTTATGGGTTGCGAGACATTGTTGCAGAGTATTTATCGTTGTCCAAACTATCCTCAAAAAAATATAAAATGCTTGTTTATTGCAAAATTGCCAACAAAGCTAATTTACATTATGATGCGGCTCTTTAGTGGATGCTGCAGTACTGAAGTATATTTTTTTGATTGAAGCTTTTTACTTCATATTGCAGTTCTTCCCGCTCCCCGCGGTAGCTGGGTTTTATTTGGCTCGCTTTTTCACCAAAAGGAGTCTATCATCGTACTTTGCATTTGTTGTGCTAGGGAGCTTGATGGTTACGTGGTTTGTGATGCATAATTATTGGGACCTTAATATTTGGATGGCGGGAATGTCATTGAAATCTTTCTGCAAGCTTATAGTTGGCAGCGTTATCCTAGCGATGGCGGTTCCTGGTTTAGCTGTTCTTCCACCAAAATTTCATTTCTTGACAGAGGCGGGATTAATCGGGCATGCGTTGTTGCTATGCCACGTAGAAAATCAGTTTTTCAATTACTCAAATGTGTACTACCATGGTGTGGATGATGATGTGATGTATCCAAGTTACATGATTACCCTGACTACGTTAGTGGGTTTAGCTGTTGTCAGGAGACTTATGGTGGATAATCGCATTGGACCAAAGGCAGTGTGGGTGTTGTCGTGCCTGTACATCTCGAAGCTCTCAATGTTATTTATGCCATCAAAGGCTGTTTTGTGGGTTTCAGCTGTTCTCTTATTAGCAGTCTCTCCTCCACTCCTTCTGTACAAGTATCTGCTGGAACTCTTTGATTGTCACGATTACCATTTTTGCATCATGTCACTAGTTGAGCATTTTAATTATTTTGCAGGGACAAGTCAAGAACAGCCTCAAAGATGAAACCTTGGCAAGGTTATGCTCATGCTGTTGTGGTTGCTATGTCTATGTGGTTTTGTCGTGAGACAATCTTTGAAGCTCTTCAATGGTGGAATGGTAGGCCTCCATCAGATGGTTTGCTTTTGGGCTCTTGCATTCTTTTGATGGGATTGGCTTGTATTCCTATCGTTGCTCTCCACTTCTCCCATGTCATGGTATTAATTTGACTACTACCTTTTGTTTTTCTATCTTTAGTATAAATTTGCGTGCCACTGGATCAGCAAATTGTCCGTGTTTCTTACTGTAACTAAATTAGTAACTGTATAATTATATCAATTTTGGTTTTCATTCTACATTTTTATGGACAGGAAGTTGATGTTACTAAAGATGTTAAGACTCCAAAACATCATTGTTTGTAGGTTATTGTAGAAAAAAGGTTTTTAAATGGCTAGTGCTGCGTGGTTTTAATTTATATGAAATAACAAATAGATAGACGGTAAATACTATCATAATCTGCATGTCTTATTTGATCCTTGGCTGATGGAGTCTAATTTATTTCTCTTTCTTCTTTTGTTTGGTTCAAACGATGTTGCATTTGGTGCAGCCTATTAATATCGTGTCTCTCATATCATAAAATTTCGATTTGCTGCATCCTAAAAGATAGTAGTGATATTCTCTAAAGAATAAGTTTTATTTTCCAAGCCTTCTTAATATGGTTGTTCGAATGTTGCTAAGTAATCCACTTTTTCTTCGTCCTTCCAGTCTGCAAAGAGATGTTTGGTGCTGGTTCTGGCAACGGGAGTGCTGTTTATCCTGATGCAGCCACCAATTCCAGTGTCATGGACATATCACTCAGACCTAATCAGATATGCTCGTCAATCTGCTGATGACATCTCCATATATGGCTTCATGGCATCGAAGCCTACATGGCCATCTTGGTTACTTATTTTAGTCATCATGCTCACTCTAGCTGCTGTTACCTCCATAATTCCCATTAAATACATTGTTGAGTTGAGGACTTTTTACTCCATTGCCATGGGAGTTGCCCTTGGAATTTACATATCCGCAGAATACTTCCTCCAGGCAGCAGTACTGCATGCCCTTATTATTGTCACCATGGTCTGTACCTCTGTATTTGTGGTCTTCACTCATTTACCATCTGCCTCAAGCACAAAGATCCTGCCATGGGTATTTGCGCTAATTGTGGCCCTCTTTCCTATAACTTATCTACTGGAGGGCCAGGTTAGAATTAACAAGAGCATTGTTGGAGAAATTGGGATTGTAGATCTGGGGGAGGAAGACAACAAAGTAGCAACACTACTGGCTGTTGAGGGTGCAAGGACTTCTCTTCTTGGTTTATATGCTGCAATCTTTATGCTTATAGCACTGGAGATAAAGTTTGAGTTGGCTTCACTTATGCGAGAAAAGGTTGTAGAAAGGGGTGGACTTAGACAGGGCCAATCTAGTCAAAATAGCTCGGCTATTGTCCCTCCAAGATTGAGGTTCATGCAGCAACGCAGGGCCTCTATGGCACCAACCTTCACCATTAAGAGAATGGCAGCTGAAGGAGCCTGGATGCCTGCAGTTGGCAATTTTGCTACAGTGATGTGCTTTGCAATATGCCTCATCTTAAACGTCCATCTCACAGGCGGCTCGAACCGCGCTATATTTTTCTTGGCTCCTATCTTGCTGTTGCTTAACCAGGACTCAGATTTCTTTTCTGGTTTTGGGGATAAGCAAAGGTACTTCCCAGTTACAGTAGCTATCTCTGTCTACTTGGTGATGACGGCCATATACAGCATGTGGGAAGATGTATGGCATGGAAACGTAGGATGGGGCTTTGATATAGGAGGACCTGATTGGTTGTTTGTAGTAAAGAATCTGGCCCTCCTTATCCTCACATTACCTAGCCATATTGTTTTTAATCGATTCGTATGGAGCTACACTAAACAGACTGACTCGATGCCATTGCTTATAATACCCCTCAATCTGCCATCAGTCATAATAACAGATATCATCAAGATCAAGATTTTGGGGCTGCTTGGAGTTATATATTCATTGGCGCAGTATCTGATTTCCAGACAGCAATATGTGTCTGGGTTGAAGTATATTTAGACAACAATATATGTGCTGTATGAATATCATTTGGCAATTTTCAAGTGAGGTGTGGACTTTGCAGGGTTGCTTGTACCTCTTCATTCCTTAATTTACACATGAGATTTTGTTTAATGCTTGGGAGCCAGGTCACACGAACTAACAAAATTCTTTTATATGACCCTTGAGAACGAGGATAATTGAAGAATCATCTTTTGGCAAAATTTGAAGAGAAAAATGCTTGACATTCTATGCTAGTGGAATGGCAGTTTCTAGTTCTACCCTTATCTATGTTATACATTCACACCATTTTTCTCAACCTTGAAATATCTTTGGGGTATAATTCCCAAAATGTCATTTACTAGTTGAAAAAAATTATGCATTTTTCAGCTGCAGACGTTTTTGAGGAATGCGAGTTGAGTGTCATCTGCAAGCTTGATCTCTATGCATCTTTAGTGCTTCCCTATTCATGTCCAGTGGCACGCAATTCTCAACTGCTAGACTGATACAATTATACTGTGGATATCTTACAGTATCTCCATTGGTGGTGTAAAATTTGGTGTCAACTGATATCTTCAAATATTACTTTTGCATCCTCATATTTTGATGGATCTAAATTTAAATTTTGCTCCTGAAGTTTCAAATCCACTTTTTGCCTCTTGTAGATGTGAAAAAAAATGTAAATTTACTATTTTTTTTTTGGGCATTTTCGGTCGGATTTGCATTTTAGTTTCGTCTCTCCATTGGAGAGGTTTCTGGTCACTTCGAAAATTTAAATCACAATTTGGATCTATTTTATACAATGATTGGATATGTTCTTAGGTCCTAATATACAAATTCATAACACGTGATTAAGTTCGACTACAAGAAAAAGGGAACCAAAAACAAGGAAGAATTAAGAAAGAAAATGATATTGCATTTGCATTCAGAAGCAAATTCAATCCAACACTAGTAATTTCGCCACACACAAGTTAATTAGGGGCAGAAAGAAGACAATGAGGATGGATAATAACATCTGTAAACCAAAATCAAAACCATCCGTAGTTGGAGTAATTGTTTCTGTATTCATTCGAGGCATCAACGTTAGATAGTGAGTTGAATCCCGAATAGTCCCCTGTCCTGTCCATACCCTGTTGTTGTTCGGACAGTTCAAGAAACCTCATGTCATTCAAAACTTCATGTCCCATTTCTGAAAGCACTGGTGGCTCGCTAGAACCACCATAATAGCAGCTCGTAATATCTGGTGGTAGTGGTGGCAGTTCAGCCATTTGATACGTACTATTACTCACCTGCAACTCATGTTGGAACAAACTACTAGAGTTGTTTTGGTTCCATACCTCTCCAGCACCGACTCCCGGGACTTGAAATTGATTCATGTTATTATGATCATTCTGTCCAAAATAGAATAGTTGGTCACTCGAATTAATATCCTCGACATGTTGTGAATTAGCAAAGAGGTCAGAGAGATGGTGCTGGGATTCATCCGGGGACACAATGGAAGTGACAGATGAACCAGGCGGCATATCTGAGTATACAAAGTTAGTGCGAGCTTTGGAGCCCCGCATTGATCGTGCAGACCTGTCATAGGCCAAAGCAGCCTCCTCCGCAGTGTCAAAAGTTCCAAGCCAATGCCTCTCTTTAGTGGAAGGGTCTCGTATCTCTGCAGCGTATCTGCCCCACGGCCTCCTCCTCACCCCAAGAAATTTTGTTGTCGATTGTTCTTGTTGATTCTGGTTCGTCTTCTTCTTGCCTTTTGAAGAAGATGGAGAATATTCGCTTGAATTGTTCATGATGGATGTTTACAGTTACTGGATATAGCAATAGAATCAATCTTAGGGATAGATAAGAAATCTGACAAAGATTCAATTGTCAATGAGGGTGATGAAAAGTAAGATATTCTGACAAGAGAGTGAGAGAGTTTTTTTAGGGATGTTTTACATTTCAGGTGTTTAAATAAGCAGCTTGTCAATGACTCCAATGCTGTAACTTTGAGAATTTTATGAATTTAAAATCAATTCTAAAAAAATCATGCTAACTCCTCTGATCATTATTTCATCACATTCATCATCACATGCACCGCTAATCATCACGGCTAATCATCTGCTAGTGACCATGATTAACTACATATTCACACACACACACAATCTGCAAAATATATGTATATATATATCTGGTTTTCTGCAAAATAATTCCAGGAATTTTGTATTATGTCACTAACATAGTAAATCACTAGTAAGTTATTAACTGTTATTAAGAGTTGGGAAACTGGCTTCTGTTCTTGTGTGAAACTTCAATTCATGGATAGGATTTCTTCCTGGAAACAAATTTTATATGCATATTAATTTATCAGTGAGTTAAAAAGATATCTTAATTATATATGCAAGGCATGTGATGTTGAGGAAAGTTGATTGAAAAAACAAAGTAATGATAGATCCTCTTCTTTTTTTAACTTCTTGGACACATAAAGAAACAATATGCACAAGGCTGCAACTCATTATTGAGCCCCTGGTTGACAACCATTATTCCTAAAACACAATGTTTTGAATAGTGATTTTTAGAAGAATGTGTAGTTTAAAAGTAGGGGAAAATTTTGGGTTTATATGTAGAATATTTTATTGTGCGAATGCATGATTGAAAATGAATATGTAGAAAAAGGAATTTGAAAATAATGGTTGTCATACTGGGGTTGAATTAGCCAAGTGAAAGGATGCATCGGTACAAAGAGCAAAAAAGGGGCATTGTTAATTAAGAATTAATCATAAGCAATATTATAACCGAAGCCATGTGCATCCATTTTCACACAAATTAATTTCAATTCTCTCTCTCTCAACTTTTTCGTATTGCATTGGATTTGCTTTCCTCAACTTCTTGTCCTACTATCTATTTTCGTTACATTTTTGACATCTCTTCTTAGTAAATGAGAAGATCCTAATGTATTTTTTATAGTTTCGACACATTAAATCGTCTTTTCATTTGGTAAGGAGAGACGATGTTATATGGTGTCATTAATATATTAAGGGAATGGTCAAGCGAACTAGAAAGTTCGAGACAATAGATCTCAACTCTAATTTTGAGAAAATTCTTCACATCCCACTACCCTTTTTCACCTCGATTCAATCCCTGGAAGGATGAAGGAAGAAAGCTCAAAACAAGAGGAAAAAGGCCATCAAAATTGGGTTCCACGTGAGAGGCAGGGATACCAACCTTTTGTCTTTTGAACTAAAACATTTGACACTACTCTACCTAACATCTAGCCCCCCACTCCTACACGTAACTTCACATGGGTACCTAGAGTAAAAAAATTAGCGAAGGTTAAACCAAATTTTATATTATTCAAGAGCTCTATTCTCGATTGGATTAGGTCAAGAATTTCAGTCAGTCAAAGCAAATTGAATTATGAGTAATATATTTTGTAATAGGTGGGCACATGCACGTTGTCTCAAAAGCAAAACTAGAAAAGAATTCCTATTCTAACTTAATCCCTATTTTGGGGAGAAATGTTTCCATGCTGTCCACCAAAGTCCCTGAACAAAGAGGAATTCCAATTGGGACACATTTGATTTTACATGAGTAAAAAACCAACCCAACATGTCGTCATCAATATCGACACAACCTGCTTTTGACCAATTTGTCGAAGAAGAATGTCACAAGCTAATCTCATTGAAATTTTCAACTTTAATTTTTATTACCAGTAACAAGTGCCAACTACATTCAAGTAATAGGATTCACACGCATAGTTCCTGGGTTAGTGGCGGCCAAAATATATAAATTTACCGCTCATACAAGACCCTTTAGTCATTAAATGTAGCCTAGATAAGGAAAAGTATTTACAGGTCAAGGAAATATGCAACTGCAATATTACAAGTCCTGTTGCTCAGTTTTCAACGGCGTGCTTCCATTCTGAAGGTAAAGGCTATTGGCAACCATAGAGTCACTGACCAAGCCAACGTCAACATCGTCAAAATTGAGTTGGCCTCTTAGCTTCCGAGTACTGTAAACAAGAAACCAAACGAGTCAGTATCGTGGTAGCATATTTTTGAAGACTGGAGTGTTGGTATAACAAACTAGACATACCCATTCAAGCGGTTATTAATGACAGTCAAGTCTTTTGAAGGGCTCTGGTAAGCATGAGTGCTTTCTCCAACGCAAGCATAATAGCTTTTAGAACTATGTGAGACCAGTGCGTCCATCTGCAAACACAAGCCATAATCCAAGACAAAATTAAAACAACTGCTGACAAGAAACCAGTCAAAAAAATAAATATACTGATGTGGTGCTCGGTTTTATTCTAGTGCGTCGTGTCTTTATTAAGAGCCATTATCGAGAAAAGGAGCTAAGAATTAAATTCTATTTGGCGAGACTCAGATACCAAACTATATGAAGATTCCGTTATCACTACTTCACTATAAAAAGTTGCATGGTGAACTTGAACTTCAGTGTTTTCCCAGCAGATCCTTTTAAAGTGCAAAGGGGAATATTTTTTTTTTTTTGTTTCAATTTTTTTTTTTTAACCAATGCAGGTGTGAATTTAGTTGGAAACTAAAAACATGCAAGACAAAATTTAGTAGATATTAGAGTATGAAGAATTACAAAGAAACGGTGCATTCATAACCTTATTTCTTATGACCCAGTTAAGACAACATCAATACGTAGATTTTCCATGCTTTCCATAGAAAAATAGGAAAAAAGAGGATGATTTACAATAACAAGATGACAACATGAATGACAGGAATGACAAATCACAAAACGTAAAGGATTAAAAACAAATATAGAAACAACTGTTCACTCTAAAAAAGGGCAAAGATTTAGGCAAGAAAAAATGGGCTTAGAAATAGAGAAGAAGATGGAAACTGAACTAGTAACCTAATAAGTCATCCAAACAGAAAAACAGAAAAAAATAAATGTTCATATGAATTTAGAGACAATAGGAATGAGCAAATATTTGTTTATCCAAGGAAGGAATTGTAAGTAATCAACAAAAAAATATTCAAAACATTTTAGGCAAATACATAAATGGGGATGAAAGCACATTGGATCACAAGATCTAATCCCCTAATCACATAAATTTGAATGAATAAGAAAATAAGTTGAGACAAATAATGGTTTTCTTCTGGAGAAACTTGAATGCACCAGCACAAGCAGTAGCAAGGTGGTTCAGCTTATGTTATCTAGTAATCTAAGTAACAAACCAAAAACGTGCCACAACCAGTATTCAGATATATTGTTTCGTTGTCATGCCTCTTAGCTTTACATGATAAACAGCGGGATAGACAAAATATATAATTTCCATGACCCCTTGTATTCATAATAAAAACAATATTAGACAATAAAAGAAGATATTTATAGGAATGCATCGTGAAACAACTCCATACCTTAGATGAACGCAACGGAGAGACATAAACATTATGTGCTGCAGATACTTTCTTCGGAGACATGTCTGGGAGACTTGGAAACGAAGATGTCTTGGGTGATGCAGGATATGGACCTGATTGGCCAGTAGAAATTGGGTACCATCTAAGGATTTAAGATCTAAGAGTTCCTAAAAGGAAACATTCACCAACAAAATCCAGTAAAATCGCTGACCTTCATTATTCTTCCTAGATTCTGTGACATGACCACTTCTCTGTGCTGTTCCACCAGGAGCAAGCTCAACTAAAAGAGGCTTTACCGCAGGGATAAAAATTTCATTGTAGAATGTGATAATATCAACATGATCAGGACCACTTTTCTGTTTAAAACAACAAAACGGTTAACAGCTTTCAGAAGAGACTCAGGAAAAGTGAGTTAATGAAAAGAAAGAAACCTCATTATGTCGAGCTGATGTCCAATCAACATAAACACTGCGAAAAACTTGTGGTTTGCATTGAGGTTGCTTTCTATAATTATAGATAATTTCTTTAAACGTCAGGTTCAGTTGAGAAATCTGAGGACAAAAAAAATAGAATTATTAGAGAATAAAAGGAATGATTTATTATCAGTCTTGAAATAAGTTGAGCTGACCTTTGCAACTCCATAAAAACAACATAGGATGATTTGGTCAATATGACGGTTGAAAAACAGAGTTGTCCGCTGACCAACGATCTTTTGGAAGAGACAATATACACTCTCCCTTATCTTTGGAGACAGCTGTAGCCGCTCGACCATGCCATTAATCCTTACAGCAGCTAACTTTACAATCTGTATTGGACAAAAAAAAATGAAACACATAAGCATTATAGCTCAATTATATTATGGAGTTAATTAATCCATATAAGTAGAATTTAAGCAACTTGCTACTATGCTCTAACGTGTAGGGAATAATGAAGTATTCCACAGGAGTCTGGACAATAAGCCTGCCACCCAAGCATCCATGGACAACCAGCCTCAGATGGTTTGAATAACTCAATGCATAACCATCCAAAGCAACTGAAATCCCATGGTCGGAATTTCAGCCATGCACTCATCTCAAACAGAAGAATAAAAAGATGAGCAGAACTGTTTGCACCATATGTGCACCAGAAAACTGGCCTCCATAAACACTGATATATGACTCTTGGCTCCACACACCACCACTAACTGGTATAATCATTACAATGTTGCTACAGGTATACCTTGCCAAAGAACACGTTAATTGCTGTTTCTGCACATGTTTCCCCACCACCACCTGGATTTGGCCTTGTTGGACTGAAAGCAAGATAAATTGCAGAATAATTAGAAAGAAGCCAGATGAAGTACTTTGCTTACATAAAATGCCACAGCTTGGCTTCTTAGATTTTAATGTCAATACCTGGCAAATGCAGACTGCAAAGCAGGTGTCAACTTTGATTTCAGATTGTTAAGGGCCAAAAGGCGATCCTTTACAGGTGAAGTGAACGAGTTCCGTTCTACTAACATACTTCGATACTCAGTGCACACTCTTTTTGGTGAACGAATATCTCCATTCTGACCTGGACAGATTATTTTTCGATTATGTTAATGACAAAAACCATTAGCTTCGAAAACAGAAATGTAGTCAAGAAACATTTTTAAGGCAAACTTCTTATCTTTCATAGTACCTCAACACAAACACAATTTTACATGAGATGAACAGTTATACAACAAATAAATCAAGCAAATCATTACCAGGAGTTTCCTGCTTCAGTATATATTGTGTGGGAAATGAGCCGCATGTCATGGCAATTGCATCCAAAGATGGCATTGGCTCAGCTGACAAGCCTAGACGATTTATTTCTACACTGAAGGCTGGCCTTGCAACTGTCAAAAAGTTGTACATCGAGGAGCCTTTTTCCCATACCAAGCTCTCCAAAAGTCGTTCTTCAAGTGAATTTAAATGCCTTCTCAATTCCCTCGGAAGGCTTTCTTCATGTCTAATAAAACTCTCTATCACCTTACTAAGATCAAAAGCTGTAATTCCAGTTCTTTCCAACACTGTTGGGAATAACATAGTCACTGTTTTATGTGTGGC
The DNA here is from genome assembly GCA_903798325.1 of Fraxinus xanthoxyloides. Classification (NCBI taxonomy): domain Eukaryota; kingdom Viridiplantae; phylum Streptophyta; class Magnoliopsida; order Lamiales; family Oleaceae; genus Fraxinus; species Fraxinus xanthoxyloides. The sequence continues at coordinate 14,040 of CAIGRL010280057.1, forward strand.
AAGAACTAGTTCAGCAGAACAAGCAAGCATACATCTGTGAAACCTCTCGTTGGTTAGCAAAGAAGTTAAATTATCCGCATGCAAAATTTGGGATTCTGCTGTGCACATGGCTTGCAGAACCCTGTAGTAAAGCTTCAGTGCCTCCAATCGACGCTGTTCTGCCCATATGTTGTCCATTAAGCTTGCAGTTTGCCCAGGACCACTACTTGGAAATATGGCCACAAGTATTATTTGAGCCCTGCGTATAACATCAGCTGTCACGTCTTTGTCACAAGAAGAAAAGAATTTCACCAGCTCTGCCGAAGGTTGAGATGGAAGTGGAGCTATAACTGTCCGTAGCCACCTTGCAGTGGTCATTGCCATGCTTACGGGGGTAGCTGCCATCTTGGAGTTGCTGCTAACGGGAATGCTACCGGAAGGAGACATAGGAGAGCGGTAAGGAGAGAGGGGACTCGTAACTGTCTTCGATGGGGAAGCTATTGAGTCAATCCTCCTCTACATGTCATTAAGGAAAACATGGTTACAAGATATACAAAGCTCATAGCATCAATAATTCTATCAAAGTAACACGGAACTAACCTTAGCCCCATATCCATTCATATTTATTGCACCTCCAGACAAACTCCCTGACCCTAGAATGCTTTCATCCTCATCGATAAAAATCCTCTCATCCAGTTCACCCTTATTTTGAATAGCAACATCATAATCCTTTTCTAGTGAACTTATACTAGAAGATAAAGACAATTCATCCATCAGATCTTCAAAATAGATCAAACCATCTGCATTTAGACACAATTACACTATTGACAATGGCGCATGAATTACAAAAAACACTACATAATTAGTAATAGAATCTGGAGATTAACCTGTGCTGATGTTTGCCAGGTTTTCAGTTTTACATTCTGAAGCCAAGCAAGGTTTCTTCTTCAATGTATCAGTTATCAAGTCGTTTGCTTTTTCAAATGTTTTCCTCAACTCATATTCTGAGGTTTCATAAATGTTGCAAAGTGAGGCAAGTAGGTCAGCCTTGTCACCTTTCTTAACTGTAAAAGAGTCAGCACAATGGTATTAGTCATATTGCACGAAGAAGAAATCAGTGGACCTAACAATAAAAAAAGGATAACTTCTTTTCCTTAATAAGGACACCGAAGGGCCAATTACCAAAGCGTGGAGAGTCAATAACATTGAATTTCCTGAAGCGAGCAGGGACATGTATAATAAGGATAGCCTGCCACCAGTTTCATCAAGCATTAGGTTGACGTAATATCTAACAGTTGGTATAGAGTACTCTTATATTGGGCAAAAGGGGGTGGGGTGTGCAAATGACAAAAGTATTGATACTTCAATACTTTTGTCCATTGTCCTTCATTATTTTCCTAAAGGACATGAAAAAGATGTAAAGTACTTTCAATTATATTCTGATAATTTCGATAAACGTCAATACTAATCAATTAAAGACCAAGCTGAACATTAAAATTTACTCACCAATATAGAAACTAAACCATTTGTGCATGTCACCAAGTCCTTGAAACGGCAGAATACATGGACACGTAGAGCCAGAAATAGCAACCACCCGAAACGATAATAGTCTGAGGCGTCAACCGGGGTATCGGAAATGTCTGAATTCTTATTATCATTAGCATCATTTGTCAAGAAAAGTTCTCTGTAGGAACGCTTGTAATACCTTGAATACATTATAAACCAAGATATCAGAGAAACGCTAGAATGTATACTGGGTTAAAAATTTAAACAAAAGGTATCCACACAACAAATTAGTTCCAAGAATGAAGTATCCATGATGGTTGGACGAGAGGTCCTGATTATAATTGATAAGCTGCATTAAATAAGGAAATCACTTTTTTTATATTGACAACACAACAAAAAGTACTAACATTAGAATGGAAAAGACACTATTTTAACACGGAACTTTGGGACCAGAAATATTTATTAATGATCAGGCCCGGATAATATTCCTAAAATGCAGACAATGATATAATTGCAGAAACGTAATATTGCCCATAATGCATATCCTACAGTTTGAATCTATCCGTATCGGAATCATCTTTTAATAACCAAAATTTAACTGGCAAAGAGCACAATCCTCTCAAACCGAATGAATATAGTTGTCTTTTTTTTTTTTTTTCCATCTCAGGTCAAGAGAATGATCTCCTAAAATGGGAGTAAACGATATCAGTCATGAAATTACAGGAAGCATGACTGTAATATCACATAATGTGCCCAAAAAAATCCAAGCAAGCAAGGTGGCGGCCCATTTAGATGTGCTAGACATGGATGCTTCAAATGTCAAGGTGTGACTGGTGGGTTAATTTTAGTATTTCTCTAGGTTTTCAATAGAATTTGAATCCAACATAAAAGGGAAAGGCAGAATAGAGAAATATTGAAATTTAGACTGGTTATTTGCAGAATTTGTATGTTTCAAAGAAATAGAGGAAATATGACTTGGAAGGTGGAAATTCTCTGGAAATCAATAAGTCATCAATTGCCAATGACATGATAAAGCAGTAGCATATTGGGAAAGAATACTTCAATAAACTCACTTGCTCAAAAGGCTCAAGTGGACAAAGTTGGCCTGCAATTCCTTCGCCTGAACAAACATAGAAAATAAAGCATAAATAGGGGCAGTATAATATGACCGAAATATAGAGTAAAAATCAGCACATGCCTCTAGAATGTTAGCTAAATGCTACACTATACAATTACCTCAAGTCTCTTCTCCCAATCCGCACCATAGAGGTTACTTAGAATCAGACCAACCTTGACAATGAACTGAGGAAGTTCTTTGAAAAAGTCAACAATGCTGCAAAGCAGGGTACCAGTTTTATGATTGTCCAATAATAAGACAACAAAAGAAATGAATTGAATCAACATGGATATACTTGAGTTTTGCAGCTCTTAGTATCTGGCATAATGTAAATCCATTTTCTCCACTTCCTCCATTCGAATTATCAGCTTCTCTCTCATCACTCAGCCTTTTCACGGAGTAGAGAACAAACGCAAACCAATAACGTTCTACTTCTTCTGGCTGATAGTGACATGCAATCATTAAGCATTTAATAACATGACAGAATCAAAAGCATGTTCGTAGAGGGTTTATAAACGGTTAAATGAGTGGTGCAATCATTTGAAGAGGGAACAATTAGGGAAAAAGACAATCAGTGGCGTAAAATTAAACAGAAAAACAGCAGCAGCAGGGGGAGGAGGGGGAAGCACATACCATCCCACTTCCAACAGAAGAAATACTAGCGGGTAGAATATGCTTGATTTCATTAAACAGCTTTGTTGCTTGCACCAAAAAGTTGTCGTCCAATGTTAATTCATTCTGTTTGTCAGACAGGATAAAGGCAAATTAACGAAAAATTAGAAATGCCAAATGACCTAAACTTCAAACCAAACAACATGTACAATTTTTGAATATTTTAAAAAGCTAAAGATAGAAAAGCCAAATGACCTAAATTTCGAAACTAACAACATATAAATATTTTTTTATATATTTCAAAAACAAATCAACTCAAGCCATCCAAAAAGAGACCATCTAAACTGAAATTAACAAACCTAAAAAATGGATATTGGAACAAAGAAATACAACTTTCCGGCAGTTGTTTTTTCTAGAATATCGAGGATAAAAAATCAGCTGCCTCTATCCAGAGCGTCAACATTATATACCTCCCAAATCCCATAAACAACAAAAAAATCTAGATTGGAAATTCCTAAAAATTGAAGTAGATAAAAGAAAATGGGGGGGGGGGGGGGGGG